>JAGGAP010000279.1:0-40681 GCA_017657235.1 Termitomyces sp. T73sscA | reverse complement strand
CGGCATTGCCTCACCAGACCATCCGATGGACCACACAGTGTGTCGGCAGCCTGATCGAACTATTGACTCCTATCTTCGCGCCTACCCGTGCCACGACCCGCTTGGTCAGCGAAGACCTAGGCCCTCTCCCAAATCCGTCGCACCGGGGAAACTTTCTCTTTTTCTGATCTGTCACGAGCGTGGTGGTCACCGTGCCTCATCGAACCACGTGCTGATTGGTTGGTCCCGGTCGGCCTGCGCAACAAAGCCTCCCTAGTCAACACGTGCGGGCGGTGGCTTTCCGGCGGCGTTGAAATTAACCCACGTGGTGTCTAAGGTGTTTTCCACACAGGCGCACTCAGCCAGAGTCGAAACCCCGACCTTGCACTCGCAGATCATATGACCCGCTTTGGGACGCGATGGTGCCAGCTGAGCCACCGCGCCCCCGGTCTGGTAATAGAGTCTGCAGAGACGTTATAAATTTGAAAGAAGACAATGACAGACCTTTTTTTTCTATAAAGTGTGTCCCTATAACTGCGCGCAAAGGCAATCGTCATATACCTAACGAAAAAAAAAGCCAGTATGGACATTCATACTTATATGAAGCTTAGTGATCATCTATAGTACTTGGAGTATAGAATCGACTGAAAGCAAACTATCGCTCTCCCCCATCTCTCGACAACGATAGCAAGTAGTAACCGCGAAGTCTACTAAGGCACAATAGATACCATGAAGAAAATTTGATTTCGTCGCCCTGTTTCAGGTCTAAGGCAAAATCCACACTACCAGCAGGGGAAGGAAGCCGAGGGACAAAAATGGGAGCACCAGAGGACAAGTCGACCCACAGAGAAGAAAGAGCAGAGCCGATTACCGGAATGAGTGTAATACGTACACTAACTATGCTCCCATCTCGCCATGAGGACTGCCTGAATACCCGAAAACACATACAGAGGAAGGGTAACCCAGACGAGATAGAGCCAAGCACCAGCAGAAAAACCTCGACCTTAAAACCTCCACCCTAAAACACACATCCCTGAACATCAAAGGGGGGGATCCACGGCCACAAGAGAAAGGTGGCTTAGAATCAGCCAAATCATAGGAAGAAACAAGATAGAGGTCTCGCACTCCAAGAAATACACAATTTTTTGAACCAAATCTTTCAGAAATGATACACATTGTCTTGACTCTTGACCCCAGACCGCATCAGATCTGCAGTCGTCCTAAGTAAAGCTACCATAGAATATTAATGGAAGGAAGCCCAGCACTGAGTGTATAATACTAAAAGGCCGAGCACTTTGGTTAGACATTGACAATCGCCATGTTGTAGACGCACGGACCTGAGTCAGGATGAGTGAACAAAGGATAATATCAGAGTCATGCTACCGGTATAAATTGGTAGAAATTTTGTCGCAATAAAGGCTGCTCACCTTCTCTTAAGGTCGTTGGAATTTATTTCATTCACGGGTAAGCTCGAGAAAATGATATTAGCGGACCGGAAATCACCGGACTTCTGAAGTCTTGAAGGTCTGATAAGATCTACGCCTGATTAATTCGGTCGTTCAATTCTGCGAGAAAAGAAGGTCCTTGAGATGTTCTTTGTTGGACTTAATCAGTAAGGGCCACCACAGATATTCGATCAACCCTTCACATAATCACACACTTCACATAATCACACATGCTTTGTCTGGCCACCCTTGGCCAAAAGAGCTTTGTCCGCCACGCACATATATAAGGACGTTTAGTTAGACAACACCCTCAGTCGATTATAAGAGACTGAGGGTGAGTACTTACATTTATTTATTGACGCACATAACTTACTGTACACACTTAGATTAACTTCCACGTTTGATCTTAGGTACAGTGAAATGACACAGTCGATTATAAGAGACTGAGGATTAACTTCCACGTTTGATCTTAGGTTGTCTCGGCTTGATTTTTAACATTCTTGAATTCGTTTTGGGTTCTCAGTAAGGCGCGACGTTTGCGTGAGAAAAAATTGAATTTTTCTGGATCCGAGAAGTTTTCGAGCCGACCCCTTGGGAGAGGTCGAAAATTCAAGCTAACTACGAGGAACTGTTTAAGTATTGAGTAGTGAGAAAATAAAAAGTAGAGTGGAATGAAATGGAGCAGGGACGGTGGGTGGGGATGCGAACGATCCGATCTAAATGATCTGCGAGCGCAGTGTGAGACGACGTAAGTAATAGTGTGGAATACGTACCTGCGAGCGCAGTGTGAGACAACGAGTTCCACTGGCTGCGCTCGCGGGTTTATAAGTGAAATGAGACAATGGAAGAGTAAGTACAAAGCGATGGCCAGTGGCCAAAGCGTTAGAGATAAAGAGACGAGAAAGAGAAAGAGATAAGATGAATCGGTAGGTGGTCTGGTGCCCGAATTAACCCTGGGCAACCACCACCACACACTTGCCCAATCCTATTAACCCCGGCCAATCTTATCAGCTTGCCCGACTTAATTTGGCAATTCTTGCTACAGGGCTTAAAGACTGCACTCGCAAGCGTCTTTTGCATGCCACTTGTTCGACTTTCTGTGGCTATAGGTATGGTATTCTTCCACTCCAGGTCACTCGTCAAGCTTTTTGATATCAGGGTATTAAAACAAATTGCAGTGATATTACATCTGCGCAGCACAACTTGTATTCCATGTCAGCGAATCTGCGGCGCCCAGGGTGTTCTTAGGCGATTGCGGATTTAATGAGCTTCATCGAGCTTTCTTCGGGCCTTTTACATAACATCTATGTGCAAAACTTGTCGCTGTGATGTTGTCTCTGATCTCAGCGATCCACCAACTTGGACAGTGACTTCGAAAATGCCATATTTGGCATTTCTGTCTTTCGTTCTCCATACCATTTGACTCGTTCTCTGATATTCTGCCTCTTCTCTGATGTTCTGCCTCTTCTCTCTGATGTTCTGATGTTCTGCCTCTTCTCTTTGATGTTCTGCCTCTTCTCTCTGATATTAGGCGCCTTCTTGATACCTTGTGATCTCCTGGGTACTTGACAAGTTAGAATACTAGTGGGTTTGCGGTAACATCTTCTCACCGTGCGATTAATCATTGTTCTTCAAATTTCTGGGAACTTCAAGACTCATGAATCGGAAGATCCAGTTCTCTGAGTATAAAGGAGCCTTGGAGAAGGATCCCATCTGCAGCTTGAAGTCCCCAACAAGCTTCGAACTCATACACCACTGTGCTACCTCAATTTGAAAGTACTACCGACTAACTCCCACATCTCCAGCATGAAGTTCACGTCTATCCTGGCATCCCTCATCCTCCTTCCCGCTTTAGCCTTCGCTCAAAGCGTCTCTTTTGACCAACTCTACGACGACCCAACAGAATCTCTGAACTTCGTCGCTTGCTCAGATGGTCCGAACGGCCTTGAATCAAAGGGCTTCACGAACTTTGGTTCCTTACCCAACTTCCCGAATATCGGCGGCGCAGAGGCTGTCACGGGCTTTGACTCAATCAATTGTGGGACGTGCTGGAACCTCACGTTCGTCACTTCCGACGGTACTTCAAACACGATCAGTATCCTGGCGATAGACACAGCTGCCCTGGGGTTCAATATCGCTTTGGAGGCGATGAACGTGTTGACGGACGGTCAAGCAATGTTCCTAGGACGTGTCAATGTCACATCGGCCCAAGTTGACGGGTCGTTCTGTGGTATGTAAGGCACGGGTGAGCTTTTCTTTTCGATAGATAGCAGATTCTTCTCAGTCTGATACCGAAATTGCAGAAATGTCATAAATCTGAAAGGACGACTTCTTTCTTTTCTTTTCTTTTCTTTTTTTTCTTTGAAAAAAAATGTATGTATTCGTATTTCGTATAACCGCGCGCAAAGAGAATCCATCTATCACATATCTTACCCAAGAAAACATGTACTACATACTTATATGACGCTGAGTGATTATGACAACGATAACAAGGAGTATCCCCGAAGGTATATCAGGCACAGCAGAAACCATGAAGGAAATTCGATTTCGTCGTCTTGTTTCAGGTACTTATAAGGCAACGATGCTACATACATAGCAAGACATGGATCAGCACACGACTGCATCTTGTTTGGGCTCAAACCAGATATGTTCTGTGTGCTCCAAAATTCAGCGCGCTTATTATCTTTGAAACTTTCTCGTGCTGTACCTTGTACATAAATCGGTCTCACAAACAAGAAATCGTGTACAATGGGTGAGCGCTGCGCTGACTACGGGATTGGTCAGTGCGCACTACTGCTGCGGGAAAAAAAGCTCCGGGTTCCGACGATGACAAAGCAGCTCCCAGGGCGGTGTTGCAAATTGAAACTATTCCTGTTCACCAACAACCACCATGTCGGACCTTGACGCAGATTTGTACGGCGGCAAGTACTCTCACAGCCTAGTTTTATCATTTTGATCCTGAGTGTTCCTTGTAGACCTTTATGGTAACGACGAGTTTGGCGCCGAAGAAGGTCCCTCAGACCAAAAAGACGTGAAATCTTCAACCGAGACACTTGCTGTGGAAATCAAGGCAGCGACGCCAGTGGCTAAGGATCCAGGTCCAGCGATGAAGCTTCCACCAGCGACTACGACAGAATTGAACGGAGCAACTTATTATCCAACAACTGTTTCATCGACGTCCACGCAACACCAATTTGAAACGCAGCAGATTCCCACGTACGAACAACCCCAGCCATCCGAGTCGATTCCTTCATCTGGTACATATCAAAGCATACCTGTCAACGAACGCTCCGTAAGGCCCTCGGAAATGAAAGATGAAGGGTGAGTAGAGAGTCATGTTACTGATTGATCCCTCGTCCTAGGCGTCACTCTAGGGCCGCACTTGGTGCGGCGGGGCTCTGTAGATGACGCACGCGTAGTCAGTCGCAATCGTCCCTAGCTTGTAGCTGGTGCCTCTCTATGTCTAGGCTAGGCTACACCCTCAGTAGCGTCTTTCCATTCTATTTTCTGCTGTCATCACATCTCTGTTCTAGCCTACCGTTACTAATAGCAATCTCTTTGCTTTTTCCATATCTGCCTCTGCCTTCTTGTCGTGCCGTCGTGCCTTCATCTTTGCAGCAAGATGTTCATTGGAGGGCTCAACTGGGATACAACGGACGGTACATACATTCGTTTACAGTTTCATAGTCGCTTTGTGTTGCTAATACTAGGTTTGATTAGAAACGCTTCGTGATTATTTCACACAATTCGGAAAAGTTGATGCCTGCACTATCATGCGAGATGCAGCAGGGCGCTCCCGTTGTTTTGCATTCCTGACATTTGAGGACCCTGCTAGTGTGAACGCCGTAATGGTTCGCGAACACGTCCTCGATGGTAAAATTGTATGCTTTTTTTCTTTCCTATTTTTATCTGCTGACAAATTGGTAAATGATCATTTAGATCGACCCAAAACGAGCAATCCCGCGACAGGAACATCAGCGAGCGACAAAATTATTTATTGGTGGGTTGGCGGGCAGTGTCACTTCAGAGTCAATGCGCGAGTTCTTCTCTCAGTTTGGCAAGGTCATCGACTCGACCGTCATGCTTGACCGTGAAACCGGTCGGAGCAAGGGCTTCGGTTTTGTCTCCTTTGAGGACACCAATGTCCAGCCATTCCTCGGGTTCGGGAACCTTGAAATTGATGGCAAGCTGGTACGTTCTTTTGTCTTTTCTAACTCTCGATTCTCTTTGACACATCGTATGCAGATTGACGTTAAGCTCGCCCAGCCTCGGTACCAGAGGGACAGTTACCCGAACGAAGATGGCCAAGGAGGAGGAGGAGGAGGAGGAGGAGGAGGAGGAGGAAACTTCCAAAGCGGTGGTGGTGGCGGCGCGCGCTTCAACGCACAAGGCAACTTTGGAGCGGGCGGTGCAGCAAATACACCGTTCGATCCTCAAGCTCTCGCGCAGCTATATACGCGCATGTTCCAAATGGCCGGCGGCGGGCAGATGAACCCTGCCATGATGGGGATGAACCCTATGATGGCGGCTGCAGCGGGCATGGGCGGTGCTGGGTTTGGCGGAATGCGTCCTGGAATGGGCATGGGTATGGGCGGTGGCATGGGTATGGGCGGCGGTATGGGCGGCGGTGGCATGGGTGGCAGTGGAATGGGCGGCAGTGGAATGGGCGGCGGTATCGGCGGCGGTGGCATGAACGGCGGCGGTGGCATGAACGGCGGCGGTGGCATGAGCGGTGGCATGGGCAGTGGTGGCATGGGTGGAGGGATGGGTGGTGCGGGTCGCGGCAATGCCATGGGTGGCGGTGCCGGGACGATGGGCCCTAATGTACCGAGAGGCCCGAGAGGTGCGGGCGGGGGCGCGACGCCGACGGGCCCCATGGGTGCTGGGGGCACGGGTCCTCAGAGGTCCGGGCAACGCGGGCAGCACAGTTTCCATCCTTATGCCAGGTGATTAATTGATCGCTTCCTGACTGGCTCAGTGGTTTTGAAAAGAATGGCATTCAACCGTGATGGTGACCGGTTGTACATATTCGTCTTATAGTCCTACTTATTCACTCTCATTTCGACCGTGTAATTACTTTTCTTCAACGATTATCTATGGCTTTGTATTCATAAATAAAAGAACCACTGTCAGTAACTCTGGATTCGGCACGTGCACGGGTCGGACGTGACTGCGTACTTCTCGTCTTTCCCTTGATTCCGACTCGCAAACAAAACGAGTAAATGTTCCATTGAAGGGCAATTGAGAGGCTGGCAAGTTCTGAATCAATCATCAATGCTTGTAAAAGATGGTTAGTCCTCATGCCATTTTGCCCGTTCATCGTTGACTGGTTCTTGGTTGACAGCCCGTATGATCGGTGAAAGGAGTCTCCTTCCTCGGGTTAACGCCAGTCTGAGTGGTATATGACTGCGTGTGAAATTGATTCCCTCAACTTGGACTTGGACTAACGTGAAACATCGTGCTGGTCTAAGCTTCAGTATATTACCCTTTTTATGGCTTCAGGCGAAATCTGGCGTGGTCGCGCGGCAAGCAAAGTCGTTACAATGAGGATGTCCTGGTACCTCGCCAGTATAACAGTGGACGTGTGTCTAACTCCATAATTTGACCCGAGTGTTCGAAAACCAGATGAAGGTCCCAGGAACTTCCATCTGTGACTGGATACGAGACTAGTGTGTTGCAGCCTTCTGTAAGTGCGAATGCCCTTGCTATAGTTGGTTAGTTGGTCAATTGATCGACTCCTCCACAATGGTATAGTAGAACCTTGCCCTTTTTTAACTAAATACGTCAAGAAGCGTTGTTGGTATTCAGTTCCAAACACTCACGTCAAGTCATCTGTGGCACCGATTAAGATAGTCGCCTGGGGTCTACTTCTCCTCAGGGCTAATCACAGAGACCCTATTGTGCTTCCTGGTTTTGGTCTACTGTCATCATCAAGCTTTGTTTGGACTGTTAGCTCAGTAAGTGTACCAAGACAGGCTATTTCGAGTCTTTCCCCTTAGTCATCAGGATATTTTTGCCTCGGCCGTGCGTCCTTGCCTCGCAGTGTCAAAGAACCCAGCCCATAGCGCCGGCCTCGCGTGCTTCCCGAAATCGGCAACCTGATAAGTCAGAAGAAGCAATGTTGTGTGGTCGTAGAGAGCCCTTAACGTTCTCATTGAGTATCACATAGAAGAAGTACTTCCTGTTGAGATCGTCCCCCACAAGCAAGACGCTCTCATGTCTCAGGTTCAACGAAGAAGTTTTTGTATCTCAACATGCACTGGAACACCTATTCAGCCATTACTGGAACAAGTATAACCTGATCCGGCATTGTATATTGCGTTTCCTCTTTAGCGGCGTCAGATACAGTGGACTCTGCATAAAGTGGACGGTATAAAAAGAGGTCTGAACTGCAGAGTACCTCCAATTGCTCTTCTTCATCTTCACACATCTGTGGTTACTCACAAGAATGTCTCTTTCCGCTCTCGCTGTTTCTGAGACTGTCGGATACCCGACTACAACGACTGTGTTTAACGACGTGGAGAAACGTACGCGATGTTAATGCACCTAAGCTATTGATGACATACCTTACGTTCACAGTTAACCCTTGGCCTGCTCGTCTGTATATCAAGAAGGTCTCCAAGATCATTCTCTATACAGGCAGAACTGTTGTAAATGGCATTGAGATCAACTACGATATGTCCAACAACGAATCCAAGACTGTCGTTCATGGAAGCACGTGCAAAGATGAAAGCAAGGGCGAAAAGAAGCACGAGCGTACCCTTACAGGTGGGAAGTGCTTTCAGCATTGTAAACAAATAAATGATGCCCACGTGGCACTTCTGGGCAGGCGATGAGTTTTTCATTGGTTTCTTTGGCGCCACGGACAACAAAGAGCCCGGCACTCTGAGACGCGTTGGCTTCTTGGTATGCAACCAGGTCACCGGTGACATTGAACCGTTCGGTTTGTACCATTCTAATCCTCAACGCACAAATCATGTTGATCGTAGAACAAGGCGCCTTCCCTTGTCCTGGCCCTGATTTACTTCCTCATCAACTCAAGGGCTTCAGTTCGCTTGGATTGATTGCCGGCTTCAGTGGAAGCACGGATGAAAGCGGTTGGATCTCAATCTGGACAAGACTATTTTAATGTTGATTATTGGACAGGAAAGCTCGATACACTGGCTGTTTACAGATTTTTGTCGGCAGATATGTCGGCAGATAATCATCTCAGGCTCTCTGCTAAGCTATAGATGGTTCGTATACATGTTGCTGTTCTGTGTTTTGATTCGCGCATACTAAGGAAATTGAAGTGGGGCTACTACTCTAATTTTGGTATCAGTGATTCACGATAAGATGGCATCCTTTTGTCAAATTATAGGGTGGCGCAGTAAAGTTGTGGTACTAGAGTGTACTTGGGATAATCCATATGGCTTGAGGACTGCATATTTCAATAACAAGCACTGATGTTCGGCTCTAACGTTAAATTCCGGCCTCAGTTGCAACTTGCCTTGGGTGTGATTCCAGTGATGGCGGTTCAATCAGTCATATAATAACGCCGATGCCAACTTGAATAACTATTGCTGTAATACCCCTCTTCCAAGCGCGTTATTGAGCTTTAACCTCGTGATATCCAGCCAGCGCAAGAGCCAATGCATTGACTGTCCTTCATTCATCTCTTGACCTCGATTTCATTTTTCTCGTGAACCCTTGTGCTGTAACCACAGGGAATTATTATAATAAATGGCCAGCTAAGCCTGCTTCATCACCTTCGTTGAAGATGAAATCAATGGAGCACTAGTACATACTAATCTTTGACCAGATAAAGACGAGCATCCTGCCGGCAGAGCAATAGTGGAAGATTCAATTCGAACCACGTTTCCCGGCAGTAATACACTGGAGAAGGACTGAGGTATATCGTTGCGAGCGGTTTTGTAACGTTAATGTCCAGAGCTGTCACTAATCTAACCCAGGTTTGTACATTATTGAAGATGGAAAATATAGGCATTATATAGATCATAAATTATGATTGATTGAATGATTGAGATCTCGTAAAACGTAATAAATAGCATATGCTCGAAAACGCTACACGTTTCGCAATGTCCCAGTTTAATACACCCGGACCAGTGTAAATACTGCCTCAGTGTGGACGTAATAGGATGAAGGACTCAGAGGAAATTGTTTCCTTTTTCTATCATCAGAAGGAAGGCAGATACTTCCACCAACGAAATGACGTTAGCTGATCAAATGACTTGAATGTTACGAAAGGACTACAGATTGAATACGCTGCGCACGCCGGTGGCAAAATCCGATGGATCTTGAAATAAGAAATTCAACGTAGCGTGCCCAACTGCAATACTCTGGGCGAATGAGTTGAGCTGATGTCAAGTCGTCGACTACGGAGATGTGGCACTAAGGGTTGTCGGACCCCACGTAGCAATTCAGTTTGAACTCAGTAAGTATTAGCAAATTACCACTATCTAGGACTAGAGAGGTTTGAACTTGAGTGATGAAATTATGTTATGAGTATTGATCTGTAAAAATGGAGGTTAGGAAGACGAAGTGCAATGAAAGAATGCAATGGAGCTTCGACCAATCGAAATCGAGATTTATCTGGGTCTCTAGTGTGGTATAAAGCGTACCCCAACTGTGTAGAGCTCAACAACACGTCCAGTTGTCCCTCTACTACATCCAAATCTCAACTATTTTGAACAATGTCTCTGCCCGCCCTTATTGTTTATGAGGCCGTCGGATACGCTACGACGACGGAAACCTTCAACGATGTACAGGAGAGTGAGTGACTTTGTCCTCGAGTCCGTGTGGTACTACTAGTAACTCTTCCATTTACAGTTGGTCTTTGGCCTTCTCATCTGTATATTCAGAAAGTTGCCGCGATCACTCTGTACACGGGAAATACCATTGTCAACGGCATTGAAATCACCTACGATATGACCAACGATAGCCCGAAGACGATCGTTCACGGAAAGAAGGAAGGAAATGCCCATTCCCACGTTCTCACAGGTGAGAGAATTATTTAAGTGCTATGAATGAGTAATTTTTCCAACGGCTAATTTCCACCGACTGATTACTCTTTAGCCGACGAATTCTTTGTTGGCTTCTTTGGCGCTATGGATGATAACCCCGATGCACCCATCCTGAGACGCATTGGCTTTGTGGTATACAACAAGGCCACTGGTGCGATTACCACATTCGGTTTGTATCATTCCTATCCTTAACGGAGAAGGATTGTTGACCAGAGAATAAATAAGGCCCCTTCCCTTCCCCTTCTAATCCACCTCACAAGGTCAAAGGTTTCAGTTCGCTCGGATTGATTGCTGGTTTCAGTGGAACCCAGGCTAACAACGGTTAGACTTTAATTCCTCGCAACATTTAGATGTTTATCTGCTGAACAGGAAAACTCGATACACTTGCTGTCTACAAGTTTTTATCTGCAGATAAGAAGGTCGGGCTCTCTGCGGGCTTGTGAACATCTCATATGCCAATTTTTCTTCGGGCTCGAGTTACTATGAATGTGTCTGTGTGTCCTTGTACCACTGAGTAGTTGAATTCTGAACAATTGACTTCAAGGCGTGTGCCTATCGTAACTGTATAATGCGAGCGAAGAAATTAGTCAACACTTCATGTACAGCGTCAGATTAACCTTCGCACATTGAGCCTTCAAACGCGCATCGATACTCAATTTGAATAGGTCATCAGGTGGGGACGACTGTAACTGTTGGATTGGTAAGTGATGCAAAGACTATGGCAAACCCACGTAATGAAGACAATATTAGAGTCATCACGGTTGCGGTAAACAAAGTACCACTAGACGTGCAATTGCTGTCATTTCATCATGATGGCTTGAAGGACCGTGAGCAGGCCCGCACAAGTTCATCTAATCTAGTCTCTACATAATCGGCTATCTCAAAAGTCCAGCAATAACCTGTAATAATGAACTTAATTTTTTTTTATTCCAGCTTCGAGTATAAGTAGTCATCTTGTTCCCCACTCTACTGGTCTTGCATTAACAGTCGTAACTAGTATAAGAAGGTAGTGCAATTCCTTTTCTAGCTCGAAATGTGTCCGAAGCTACTGGCATGCCGCATGACTTGGGTCCCGGTCTCGTTTTGCACAATCTATCGCACATCTGAAGGTAAGTCACATATTCACTGTTCTGTGTCTGTGGTATCACTTATCACCCAGAAAGTAGCAGGACCATTCGCATCCCATAACGTTCAGTATGGTGACGACTTGGTATTCATGAAGGCAATATCTTCCAAGAGTTTCCCACCCCGCTCGTTCGAATAGATACTCGCGGAAGCTAGCATCCTAGATTCATCCCGGCTACGACTTCTTGAATGCCATGTGGACATTCGATTAGATGAAGCCGGTGATATCGCCAATCGCGAAGCCATCTCGAATGGATTAAATGCCCAGTACTTTGCGCCCCACAATCGTCAATCATCCCCGACTCTTTCCTGATTCTCATCTGCAGTATACGCTAGTAATAATTATGTTCTGCAAGGTCTGGCTGACTAGTCTAGTCGTTGCTGCCAGTGTGTTTGGAAGCGAAGCGCGCCAGCTTCGCAAGCCGGAGATTCGTGCACGTCAGGCGGCTGCCGCAAAGCGTCTCCAAAACAATTATCCAGTCAAGCAAGCTACCCCGCAAAACATTACGTTCTCGAACCCTAAGGCGTCCGGTGCGTCATTTTCCTGTATATCTCTCAATTACTTACGATCACTAAGTCTTCGTCTGCTAGAATTCTATGTCAATGGAACCACGATTCCAGAAGTCGACTGGGATATCGGATCTAGCTGGTCAGGGCTTCTGCCTATCAGCGCAAATGCTAATGAGACGCGAAAAGTGAAGTGTACACCTTGACGTGCTCACACATATTATCACGGTAATTCATATTGACACGCTTGTCAGCTATTTTTCTGGTTCTTCCCACCTGGCCCGCAAGGCAGTCTCGACGACCTCATCTTGTGGTCAGTTCTAATCATCGTCAGTGATCAATCTGTGTTTCAAGCATTGATCCCAGGACAAACGGTGGACCCGGCTGCTCGTCTTTGGAAGGTCTCCTACAAGAGAACGGTGTTAGTTGATGTTTTCCTGGTATGGTATAGTTCCTTCGTTGAAGTATCCCGAGTAGCCTTTTTCCTGGAGCCTCGGTCAAGCAAAGCCTACCCAGAACGAGTATAGCTGGACCAATCTATCTAGTATCCTCTGGGTCGAACAGCCAGTCGGAACAGGGTTTTCCCAAGGTGTACCAAACATAAAGGTAAGCAACGAATGGATCTGAGCGTTGTCGTAGAATTCAAATGAACGTTGCAGGACGAGAATGATCTTGCTGCCCAGCTTGTCGGATTCCTGCAGCAATTCCTGGAAGTATTCTTGGAGCTCAAAAATAAGAATTTCTACATCACTGGAGAGAGCGTACGTTCCATTTTTCTGGAGAGTTCTATTCTCTGATATGCGCGTATGGTTTGACAGTATGCCGGAGCATATGTGCCTTGTATGTCGAGGTCATGAGTTTACAACGACCGCTTCCTGATAGACAGTTAGATATTGCTAATTACATCTACGAGCATCCGGATGCTCTTGAACTCAGACTCCTGGGAACATGGATTGCAGATCGTAACGAAATTCATCACTGCAATTTATATTGGTCATTGACATCTATTGTCAGCGTCCCTTTCCTATGATGTTGTTCAAGAGCAGATCCCTGCTGTCGCCTTTGTGCATCGCTACGAGAAGGTCTTTGCATTCAGGTATGTATGAATTTTGTTGTTTGTTAGCGATATTGAAGGTTACATGCACAGCCAAACGTTGCTCGCGCAGCTCGATGCCCTCAATGAGAGGTGCAACTATGCTGATTATACTGAGAAGTACCTCAAGTACCCTCCTCAGGGCAAGCTTCCTCTCCCTGGCAATTCCACATGGGCCGACAATGGCTGCGATGTATGGGATATCATATTTGAAGAGGCTTATCGCCTCAACCCTGCCTTTAACGTTTATCGTATCTTTGACACCTATCCGGTTTTGTGGGATGTGCTTGGATTCCCGTACGTATCATTTCAATTGTATGAATGGACATCTGAGATTAGTTTCTTTCCGTCTATTTTAGTGGCTCTTTCCCTCAAGTTCAAGTTGCACCACTCTACTTCGATCGAGAAGACGTGAAGCAGGCGATTCATGCCCCTGTGAATGTCACCTGGGAAGAATGTTCTAGCATTGATGTGTTCCCTGACGGAGACGCTAGCTTGCCTTCTGCGCTAAGTGTTCTTCCTAACGTCATAGAAAACAATAACAGAACTGTCATTATACATGGTCTCGCCGACTTCATACTCATCGCTGAAGGGTAGGGACTTGAGACTTACATTGTTTTCGTTGTTTCGTTTTGATTCAATCTCCAGCACGAGAATCGTTATCCAAAAGTGAGTTTTTTCACTGATTGAACTGTATGGGACTCTCATAGAGTGACCTGTTAGCATGACCTGTGAGTTGCGATTGATCCTTGATATATATTGTTAGTTGGTCTGCTCAAAATATCAATATCTTTGTAGGGGGTGGACAACAGGGTTTCCAGACGCCGATACTTGACGATTCCTTTCTCCTAGATGGTGTCGGTTCCCTGGGTACTCTGCACACCGAGCGTGGTCTAACCTACATTGAACTCGAGTTGACTGGACACATGTGAGTTTTCTCGCTCAACTTTCGCTTTGAAGAAGTTCATACAACGTTATCTCGTCAGGGTCCCACAATTTTCCCCCGCGGTACAGTTTATTCTCTCGATTGTCAAGTATTACTTACTGACATATTGTTCATTCAGGCTGGATTTCAGAGCATGATGTATCTAATGGGTTTCAGGGAAACACCTTAAGGTGGTCTTTCATCATGGCTAGTCAGTCACATATCAGTTGATACTGATACTCTTCCCTACGACAGGTACCTAGTGAAAGCTACATAGAAGATTCTCGAGTTTTACCAAGATGTTGTGATCTGCGCGTTGTCTCTACGTTGTTGAACTTAAAAATTTTCCGCTGTTGATTTGAAGCAGGCCGGACTTACTTATCAAGTGTGATAATGGACAAGAATACAGCATGCGAGTGGGACCATTTTGAGTGAGGATGCAAGGGAAGTTATTTTGAAGTTCATGTTATCTGACTAATTGCGACTGTGGCTTGGAAATCACCAAACGGGCCTCGATCTGCCTTCAGGCGCCTTTTAGGTTGAAGGGCCGTCCTACGAAGCCCCTGTAAGCACTCATATATAGTTTCATATATCATAGGGTATTACTCAAGTCAAAGGGACACATGGCTTTTGAGCGCAAATTTTTCATTGGAACCCGGCTAGCATCAGTTGGAATTAGGCACAGCTGATGTGGTTCTCGGCATTAACCGCTGCTTCTCCTGAAGGTGCACTGAAGATTTAATGCACTTTCTCCACTGTGTCTAGAAGGAGACCACACATTGGACTCTCAACCTTCTTCATCACCGATTGCACAAGTTTTCATGGTCATTACACACTCAAAATGGTGGGTTTTGCATCCATTGATATTCGACTGGCTTCTCATGGCATCACGGCAATCACGCCAAGAATTTTCACTCGGCTAGGGAACTGTCAAACGCGAAAAACCCGTTGCAAATACTCTCTAATCGCAACCGCTGCAACGACCAAGGAGTTCAAAAGTTGACATCACGGGTAAGTACAAGGTGGTGTCTTGGGTGACCCACCCACTCAATTGGCAGTATATTGTTAAAGATACTTTATCCAGAAATGCTGGGTCCGGGAGCTCCGGAGATCTAATAGGGCCGCAGGACCCGCTCTTGGACTTTAACTTATGACCGGTTTGTAATACCTGGTCGGAACTGAACAGTATATAACACTGTTCGTTTTGCCATCTTTCATCCAAGAGCCCCCCTTTTGAGGCGAGCAATGATTACATCTTCTCTGTTCCAGTTCGCAATATCCCTCCCATCACTGATATTGCAGGCATGTTACTCTAGGGAAGGTGTCAAAATCGTCGCTCCACCACGACCAACATATACGGGGATCCTCCAAATTCCAGGTGAAAATTGTGTACCAGAGCACTGCAGGATATTGCGTTGACACTCACCTCGAATTGACAACAGAATCTTCCCACCCTTTCATTTCCCCCGGGCCTGATGACCTTCGTGGACCTTGCCGTGAGGAGGGCTTCTTGAAGCTTGAAGGTTATTTCTGATTGCTTTCCAGCTGGACTGAATACTCTGGCCAATCATGGCTATCTTCCCAGAAAGTACAAATCAGACGTCCTCATCTCGCTTCAGCTTCTGACGTGGTATGATTAAAGTGGTATAGCTTCTTTTGAGCAAATTGTCGACGCCGCCACGCATGCGTTTAACATTGACTATGATCTCGCGTCTACGTTAGCCAGTTTCGCTATGGTGACGACGTCCTTCATGTTGTGCGTGTTCAAGCCTCGCGCTCATAAGCACATAGTTGGTTCGAGGTAATCCCTACACAAATAAGCTATCCATAGGCCTGGATACACCTCTTATTCCTCCTCTTCCGGGGAACATTGACGGAAATAGGACTCGGGGCTTGGCTGCCCACGGTCGTCTTGAGGGTAAGCTGTGTTCGTAGTAATAGCGGCGTGTTCTTATTGATTGATATCCGAAGGTGATGTCTCAATAACACGTCAAGACTGGGCTATCGGTGATAACGTCCATTTTCAACCCGACCTGTTCGCCGAGGTCCATCTGTTTCGTCGTTTTACTTTTAAAATCGATTCTCATTATGGTCACACGCAATATAGCTTCTCGACATCGTTGCTCAGGTCGGGAATGACTCTGATGTAACGGGCCCCAAGAGCATTGTTAATGGAGAAGCCATGTCTTTGATCAAATTGAAGAGATTCAAGGAGAGTCGGACCCGTAATCCCCAGGCGAGGATATTTCCATGCTAGAGTGCCTTCTCGTTCTAAGCCCGTCATACTTTCAGCTTCAGTACCATTTCTGGCGGGTGTGGCTCAGCTATACCGATGCTGCCATTTACCTGACATTGTTTCCTAACGGTAGGTAATATGTTCAAGCTTTTCACCACAACCGTTAAAGATGACACTAGGAACTGATGGCACGCTTTCTGTCCATACCATGACCTCATTCTTGCGCGATGAGCGATTCCCCGACTACTGGTACAGACGCTCTTCTCCTGCCACATCCGATGTTTTTGGAAATGTCTCAGGGGCTTTAATGCAAGGAAATCCTGTACCTCCTGGTGCCACCGCCCCAAATGGAACGTACATTGGAGACCCCGGCCCATTCACCGTGAGTGTCTATAAACGTGGCTTTGTTTTCATCTGGAATTCTCTCCCTCAGAGCTGCACTGTCTACAGCACTATAGTCGGTGATAATGTTCCGGGTGTTCTTGTGAATACTACCGGGATTCTGAAGGAGAATGTTGACTTTTTATTGGAAAATATGCACCACGCCTTTCCAAATTGCACCCCCGTGGTTCCGCATGGCCCAGCTAATGTTTAATACTAGTATCCCTAATCGTCTGCTTTCGTTGTGACTTTTACTCGGCACCTCTACTATTTACGATATGATTGTAGCTCGAACCGTGCATGTCTGGTGCAAGGGTTTGTACAAAGTCAATCTCATAGATTCACATATGTATGGCTTGAAGAGATTAAAACACATTATTAGATAATAGATAGATTTCAACCTCATAAGGTTACACGTGACCTTTTTAATGTTCTCCATCGGCATCTGTCGTCAGATTTTGCGGCAGCGTGCAATCCGCCACTTCCACTCATCATGGTCTCTCCAGAAAACATGTCCTTCCTGCTCTAAGATCCTCCCTTCTTCGCTTCCTGCATGCTCCAATTGCTGGCACATATCTAGTCTACCACATGATACCAAACACCACGAAATCTTCGGTCTCCCCGATGAGCCAAACCCTTTCGTCGTGCATCTCCCTACTCTGAAGGAGAGATTCCGCAGTGCACAGGCGCTGTGCCATCCTGACTCTTGGGCTTCCAGAGGCACCGTATGTTTCTCATTCGGTTTAATAACAAAACACTGATAATGTGCGACGAAAGAATAAACTTGAAGTTGCACAAACCCTCTCGGCACGTATCAACGAGGCCTATAATTGTCTTTTGAAGCCGTTGCCCCGCGCAGAATATATCTTGGGTCGCCACCACATACCTGTTTCGGAGACAGACCAGATTGACGATATTGAGTTCATATCTGAAATTATGGAAGCCAGAGAAACCATACAAGACGCGACGGAAAGGTCGCAAGTAGAGAACCTGGTCGAGAAAAATACTAGTCCGTTTTCATTCTACTGTTGTCAAGCGGCCTGATTGAAAGATCGAGCCCTTCTTTAGGTGAAATTCAAGAAACCATACAGGAGCTGGAGACATTATTTGGTAGAGCACAATGGGAAGAAGCAAAGTACGCAGCCATCCGTCTTAGATATTTGGAGGGCATCGAGCGAGCTGCGAAGGCATGGCTGGAAAAAGCATGATGCCTATGTACAGCAAGATAACTTCCTGAGTGTCCTCGCCCTTTTGTCGTCTGCGAGAAACCGAGGCCTAGATGCACTGTATTCGCGACAGTCGCCGTCCTACTTGTAGTCTAATTTGCGGACACATTCATCCGCCGCCGCTCTCACGTCTTACTTCGTTTATAATACCAAATTGTTTGAGGGCTAACTTGGGTGTATATTTTCTTATCTTGCTTGTCTTCTCAAATAACAGACAACCCCTATGTTGAAAACACAATGCTTTATATTACGATGTACATGAAAACAGGAAGTAACTAGTCAATGCGACAAAAGGGGAAACCACAAGCAACAAACCTGCCTATCAAGCAAGTTGTATATACATACATTGAAGGGCCACTTTCGCTTAGAGTTTCGTTTCCGACTTTTGAGATCAGCGCAACCTGTTCAAAGAGACTCAGGCTAAGAGCATGCCGCTGTCGATCCATCAATACGCGCATCCTCATTGACTTTCTCATCTTGCAAAATTCGTTGTGATAAAACACTCATCGACTTTACTCTGCGGTGAGTTGAGCAGCAAAGTTTTGTGTGAGCGAGTATCAGGTCAACACGTTTGCCCGGGTGCCACGAGTAACGCCAACTTCAGGGGTGGTTCCGTCCCATGTACAAATAGAATAGAGATGCTAATAACGTCGCCCCGTACGACCACCTCCAGGACCTTGATATGGGCCATAATCTGGAGGAGGGCGGCCACCTATCATAAAGAGCATTTAGAAGTCAAAAGGGGGAAAAAGGTAGAAAAACTCACCAGTTCGAGGTGGGGTAGGTGGCGGCGGGGACTTTGTTCTACCACTACTAGGAATTACAGCGTTTCTAAATAAGTTCATTAAATCGTCCGTCCTAAACACCGGACCTATACCATCCCACACATGCACATCAGTAACAAAGACAATGATAACGTACAATGAAAAGACTTACCATCGAACGACGTTGGCGTAGGTAGCTCCCCGATGAACCAAGAAATCACGTTTGGCAAGTTATACACCTTAGGCTTCTCCTCTTCACGTGGCGGTGGCAATGGCGCCCTCTCCCTTCCTTCCCTTTCCCAATTAGGAGGCGGACTGTGTCTCCGCCGAGGGGGCGGGTCCCACCTGTCTCTTTCTCTTTCGTTCCTCGGCGGCGGCGGTGGCGGCGACATACCTCTGGCACGCTTGTGGGACGGAGGATAGTCCCCACCAGCACCACCACGAGCTTCCTCGCGCTTGCGGTAGTCCGGCGACGCAGCACGTTTATGAGAAGTAGGGTTGATATTGAAGATGCTACCGCTGCCACCACCGATACTGCCAGTATTGGAAGCAGGGATCGACGTGCTTGTCTCGTTCCGTGTGAGTGCTTGCGGAGCTTTACGTGCAAGGGCGAAACCTAGATCTTGGGCCGCGATGGCATCTGTCCCAAGGTATGTGTGGCGTTGAGCAAACCGCTTTATCGGGGGGTCTATAAGACACAGTTAGAAGCATAATGGGAAGAATGAGATTACGATGCATACCGTTGGGATATACCTCAGAAATGCGCTTTTCAAGCTGCAGAGCAGCATCTAGATCTCCGTACTGGTACTCGTATCTTGCCCAGCGTTCCCATAGTGGCCGAGCACGATCGGGAGGGAACGTGCCGATGACACGTTCAAAAAGGGCTCGGGCATCTATGGGATGAGTGAGTAAAAAAGAAGTCAAAGAGATTACTCAAATTCCCGACTCACTGGTCTTATCGTTGATCGAAATAAGGAAGCCGAGGTATCTCAACACGTATTCAACCTCGTCCGCAAAGAGCTCCAATCCCTTCTCGAAGATTCGACTTCCAACACCTGCACCTCCTTCAGAGCAATGATACTCCATCAACGCTAGCAAATATCGTCGTCAAAAATGGAGTGCCAATAACCGGAATGGTCGATATAAAGTCACCTGCAGACTCATACACCTCCCACGGCGTCCACTTGTCCTTCCGCGCCCTTCCAAATATCGCCCGCGACGACTTGATTCCCTCCGCCCGCCTACCGAACCGCATGTATGTATTATAAGCAAGTCCATATTCACTTTGTCGTTCTGCGAGCTCTGACGGCTTGCGTGCCTTCTCGTCCGACTGTTGGCTGTTTGATGAAGAAATCTGCGACAGTGAGTTAAGATCTCCTTGGTTCGCTGAAGGAGAAGGAGGATTGTTAGCATTTTGAGAGTCTTCAGTCTTGATACGAGCATCAAGCTCTTCGAGCTTCGCGCTGAGAACGCCGAGGAACCGGTCAAACTGGGCATGAACTTCGGAAAAGGCCTGTTTGACTTCAAGAGCTTCGGCACATGTGAACGTCAGAAGGTAGCTACAAGAAACATTGTTCGGATGACACGAGGAGATACGTATAAATACCTGCATACCTGGCCGGGTTGGCTTCAATGCCTGCCTTCAGAATTGTCAAGGCTTCATCATTCTTGCCTACGCTATTTAGCCACGTGTAGGCCATGAACCAAATTTCAGGATAGTACCGCATGCGGATCAACGCCTTACGATATACACTCTGGATGCGCGACACAAGGACAGACTTGTCTTTCTCTTCAAGCTCTAGAGGATTACTTTCTTCCCACTTGAGATAGGCTTTCCATTTTCCAACGAGCGTGCGCTCCGACGTGTTGAATGTCGGGAGGGCGGGGAGAACAAGCTCAGGCCGATTCAGGGTCAGGGACGCAGGCGGGGGTGGAGGGAATAGCGCACCCACATGGTTCGTGAGTTGACGGAAGGTCGTGCGAGCTTGCATATGTGCTGGCGAGAGGTCGGTCATGAACTTCTTTGCCGTAATCCTATTCAAGTTGTTCTCAAAGGACTCAAGCTCTTGCCACAATGTTTCGACGCCTTCGAGAGGAATCTGGACCGCACGATGATAAACTTTTCTCAGCGCATCCATCTTCTGTTGCTCTTCCCAGGTACTTGTTGTCTCTCCAGAACGCAAAAACTGAATATAATCTCTCCAGATATCGCCACTGTCCTTGTCTTGCCCGATATGGTTGACTGCAAACTCGTACGACTTACGAACCGCGTCGCGTGTTGATGGGATAGTATTTACACGCCTAATGACATATTCATAGAATGAAAAGATATATAAATGAGAGAATAAACATACCTGACGTATGTCAAATAGAATTTCCATAAATCTACCTCTGGTGATTTTACAAGAAACTTTTTGAATAGATCTTCGGCTTCTCCAAATGTCGAAGGATCCTGCAAAAAGTGGCCAATGTAACGTATTTGCGCAGACGACTACGAACATGTGTATCAGACGCGAGAAAAATGAACCTTGAGGTCACACACGGTGTTTGGGTATTGTTGCAGCAGGGCATCGAACGACGCGCGCACTTTCTCCATGTCTCCTGAATCTTCAGCTATACTGATAAGTCTCTTCCAGCCAATTGGATCGTGCGGTCGTTCTTTCAATTGAGCTGAGAGTGCTTGATATTCGGTTGGAGGTGGCAGCATGTCAGTGTCTTGCTGAGTTTCATTTTGGACGGCGTTGAGCGCGTTGAGAATATCTTCTGTTGGAAGTGTATTGTTGCCTGAAGACTCGGCCGGCTCTGCCATGTATGCGAAAAAAAAAAGTTATAGGTTGTGGTGTAGAAACAAGGACAGCTAACTAGACAAACACAAAACGATATGAAGGGAGCTTCCCACGGCTGTGGCTGAGCAGAATTCTTGAAGACTCTCGACAAGAAACTCTGTAGTACGATAATATAGAAATTCGTTCGTATAGGATTCTGGTAGAGCTGCATGGCTTATTAGGACTGATCCATGCTTACCCCCTTTTCGTCTTCGATCAGTCTTGCCATTTTGCCGGCGTTTCTGACTCGATTCTCCCACACAGCACGGCCTCGTCGAGTCATAAGTAAATATGCTGCCAAATGGGGAGGCGTCATAAAATACAACAGAGTCAACGACATCGCAGTTTAGTGAGTAGCAAGTAGTATCAAAATATACACCAGTCGCATAAGTGAACCAAAGACAACAGAGTCAGCCAGAATAGATAGATACATAAATAAAAAGTACACCAAGCGCCTCAAACAACCCAAACCTCAATCCCTGCTCGACTTGTACCCATTGCCCTCTTTCGGTGGAACAGGCGGTGCATCGCCTGGGGGACTAAAAAATCCCTCAGCAGTAATTCCAATAGCCTCCACACCCGCCCCACTCGACTTCCTCACCGTTCCCCGGCCCAACGTAATCGATCCCCCCCTCCCACCAACAGTCCCCGTCCCATTCTCAATGTTCATCATCGACTTGGCCCTACCAGCAGTCATGTACACATTATAATTGCCCCCGCCGATCGACCCGCTTCTGGGCCTCCTCTCCCCGTGCATGGACCCCCCGGAAATATTACTCCGATGCTGTGGCCTGAATCCTCCGTTCCCGTTCCCGTTCGTCGTTCCCCAGGCACTTGGTGGACCTACCCGGCTACCGCTGGGACCGATAGGCATAACGAGCATTGCGTCGTCGATACTCTCATCATCGTGCGCGGGCGTAGGGCTCGCTGACGCCTCGCTGCGGTTCGAGTCTTGATACGAGCGTGATGGGAGCACAGCCTCGCTGCGGTCTAGAACCTCGTCGAACACTTCGTAGTATCGCTCAATGCAGAGCTTGATCACGATGCCGAGTGTAGCAGAAGATGAAGATGGGTCGGGTGAAGAAGAGGCGTAAGTGAACGCGGTGTTGGCCACGGAACACATTGCCACGTCGCGCATGGGGCTGGAGCCCTTCACGAGATTGGGGCAGAGGACGATGGCGAGGTTGTGTGCATCCATCCTGTTAGATGCAGCACGCACAGCAACCTCATGCATTAAATCTAGGCGGGGGGATAGTCAGCCAAGATGAAAATAGCCATGATGTGACCGAAACATACGGAGAATCTGGCTGAGAAGTATGTACGCGCAAGGGGGGATAGCGGTCAGAATACTTTCCCTGATGTACGCGATGCTCGTCACGTCAGAAGGATCGTTAGTAGGTAGCGGACAGCGCCGAATGAGTGGATACAGCGTTTCAGGAAAGATAGGTTCCGGCAGATCGCGAAGGTACTTCTTAAGAAGCACTGCGGCAAGATTGGGGTCGTTAAAAGTTTTCAATGACACAACGTTCCCTGAAAAAATGTGGGAATCAGACATTGAGAACCAATGTAAAGTCCTCACCTCGATCGTATGCATCTTGAGCAGCCCTGAGCATAGCAGAGGACGGTGACCTTCTGAAAAGACCCTCTTCCAACAAACCTAAAGGAAAGTTAAGTTAGGACAGAAGGCAAAGGATATTGTAAAAACGTACCGTTTTCTCTTAAATACTGAATCGAATCTTTCACGACTCTCGGAAGACCTCCCTTCTCGCCATCATAACCCATGAGTTCATCTAATGGGACACCAAATATATTCGAACGTATGGGCATCGGCATTGAGATCGACTGTTCGAACTTGAGATTCTCCCTTTCACAGCGCGTTCAGTAAGAAAGACAAAGGGATAACGACCTGTACTCACTGGTACACGGTTGGAGGGATGTCGATCTGTGTTATCGGCACCATTGTGGCCAGCTCAGAAAGTGTATCTATGTACACCAGTTTGCGAAAGAATTTAGGGCTGGATTACAAACAAATTCAGAGTCTAGTTATTTTGACAGAGATCTGATGAACCTGATGATAGCGCCCGCCAGGGAGAAGAGCACTGAAGTCCCATCAACTAAGTTGTGTTTCTGGGATTGTACAAACAGCGGGACCCACTTTTGGAAAAGAAGGAAGAATGTACGATGTACTGAAACAAAGGTCAACAACAATAGGCCAGAAGAAAAAGAAATGGAATACCAGCTGCTTGAGATTCTTGCGGTATTTACGGCTCAAATTACGGTACGCCTTCCATACCCAGTTCCACCCTGGCGCGTGCCGCCCACCCGCTGCAAAGAATACCACTGTATAATCCGACTCGACTGAGTGTGCAAGACTAAGCAGATGAACGTCAGGCTATAACGGATCCATACCGTAGAGGTCAAAGTACGAGAGGATTCGACTAGCGTTTTGAAATAAGCGTCCCGAGCTAGAAGTTAGATAGGCAGGGTTCTACGCACGTCAAGAGTACATCATACGAAACATCGCGTGGATCTGGGAGTGCAGATGCATTAACTACCACCCTTCCTTGCTGATATATCAGTTCAACCGAGTCAAAGCCCAATTACTGACATACATCGGTCGTGTCCTAATCATTTATTATTTGATGAGTCCAAGACACGTTGAATAGACACAAGATCACCTCACTCAAAGTCAACTCCAGCCTGGAATATCATTTTCACCATCGCCTCCTGCAACGCACCCGACTCTCCCAGCTTTGACAAGTCCTCTTGCTGTGGTCGTTTGATCCATGGAGGTGTAAACGCCTGAGACTTTTTCTTCAGTGTTGCAAACGGCGACCGTGACTCCTGATTATTTGGAGGAAAAGGAGACGAAGGAGAGATAGAGAGAGCGGCTAGGCGCTGCTTGAGGTTCAGCGGAGGCATTCCTCGACTTCCAAGAAGTTCAGTGTTCTGACACAAGTGGGCTTGGCACAGATCATAAGTATGTAGATGGGAATTAGAGCGGCGTCTACAACAAGTACAAACGGTGCCTCAGAATAAACAGACAACCACTCTTGCGGAGTATGCGCGATTGTGTGGTTGGTCCATATTTACCCCATGCCCTCGATCTAAGTTAAGCGGCGCGACGCCTGCATCCACCGACCCTCAGTCACCTGGTCCCTACAAAGGGCTACTTTAAGTGGCCTGACCTAAATGAAGACTCCATCTTCGCCGGAGACAGATGTTTTAACGTTCAAGATTAGTACTGTCGGCCAACAAAACCTCTTTTTTGTGATAGAGATGAGTAGATTGGGTCTAGTGTTCGTGGTGAGGTGAATACTTACCCCAGGTCATTCCGTATCCTATAGTAGTAATGGCAATTGTCAGATCAATCATCACGAAGGAACTTAGCATGCCAAGGGAGACGGACACTGCAGACATTGCAAGACATTTATGAGAGCAGCGGTCAGGAGCTCTTGAATCTCATGATTGAGTACTGATAGCTGCGCCGCTACTGAGTGCGATGCGAAGTGTAGCGCAAACGCTGGTCAACACAATACTACTTATCGGGGTGATCTGAGCTATAACCGCCTTTTTGCCGTGTACATAGGCTCCCTGAAAGACACTGGTCTTCTTAGCAGTTCTTCCAAAGTAGGATCATGCAGAAACTACTGAGGCCTCCAGTGAGAGCGAACTTCTAACAAGTTCAACCGTCATGGAATAAACAAAGATGGTAAGTATTTGTTGATACGAAGAGCGAGATAATTGTCCTTGAAGAGCTCAGAGTGCATCCTCTCCAGATCCATGTCGAATAACGGGGGTAGCTGAACGACGTCCACCTGTTAAATCTTGATGCTGTTCTTGCTGTTTTTTATCGTCGTGACGTTGCACAATCCCATTAGGCATTGCCATTGACTTGGTCGTCGAACCAATGATGCCATTCATCATAGGTTGTAAATCCCCATGTAGTGTTACAAGTAACAGGACCAACAGGCGCCATAGGAGCATCCACGGGCATCATGACTGCATCAAGATTTTACTCCCTCCCAAGTCAACAGAAAGAATCAGGAAACTGACTTTGATATACCGTCGCTTGTTCGTGAACCACTTGAATTTCCGTAAATTGGTCCAAGTCAGTAACTGAGCAGCGTAATGATAGGCTGAACATTCTCCGTATTACTGCTAGCTCCGTCGCAGTTGGCCTACGAGGCTTACGAGGCGGCACAATCGGCAGCTCCTCAAGTACCTCAGCGATACCATCCGCAAACTGATTCGGAGGCCGTCGAATATCCTTGATTAGCGGCTCAATGAATCCGGTACGTTGCGATGCAATGAAGAGGAAAGCTCGATGCGATTGTCTTTGGTAAGGCCACATGGGGTGGAAGTTCGAAATAGTGTCCATCGACGACCACAAATCTCTAAGAAGTACAATGTAAGTGTGTCCCATCGCGCGCACCGAGATCGCGATGTTTCAGAGACAGCTGCGCACCCATTAGGGTGGGAGGTGATGGTGGAAAGGACGATCGATCGCCTAGACATCCAACTTCTGCTCATTGATCACACATAACACAAAAAATACAGTGTCTAATCATCAAACACGATGATGAGTATGGAGTTTGATGTAAATGATTTTTACACGCGGGGAAGCAGGTGAGTGGGGATAGGAAGAAACATGTTTCAAGAAGGAGAATCGGAACGTGAGAGTGTCCGACAAAAACTCCTAACGGATGCGACGAATTCACGAGTCAACAAAGCCCTTACTTATGGACAAGAGAACAGAACATACCTAACATGTATCCAAAAGCCGTTGTACCGGGGACGACTCATGCCATTCCACAACAACATCGTCGACTCCGTTCTTCAGCAAAAGCGCAAGAATCTCTTGCGAGACATCGTGGGCAGTATCAGCGGAGGTAGAAGCAGGAACGCCGATCCATATGACGACGGGACCGTAACTCCCCTTCAACTACTCTCCCGGCGATTCGTGGGTGTAGAAGCGTGCAGGGTTGATGGGAAACCGGCGGATCTTTCGAGCTTTAATTATGTCAAGAATCTGGAAACGGACAGTGTACCAGACACTATTGAGAGGGGTGTGGAAGACTTCACGGGCAGACTTGACAGGGATATTGGCGTCTCTGCCGACGGGCTTGGGGAAGGGCGTGGTGAGGAAGTCAGAACGATAAATGAGTTCAGGTTGGTCGCCGGACGTAGTGATGCGTTATAGTAGGACATTCTCGAGCGAGGATGACACATTGCTTACGTTGGGAAGCTGGGGAGGCTTGGGTTGGACAGGCTTGAACACGGAGAGCAAAAGTTCTGAACCAAAGGTTATCAGTGTAACCCCCTCTACGTCACGTGATCATCTCGCTCTTCAGTTTCTCCGGATAGTCAGTCTCAACGCCAATATATTTACCATTCCCCAACTCGTCAAGGCCTTTTTTGTAACCTCAGGAAATTGTGTAGAGAACCTTTTCGATACCTCTCTCGAAGTACGCATTGACATCGACCATACGCCTCGCGTGTCAATGCTGCATTGACATGACGAAAGGCGATGAGCGATAAGTTAAGTCACTATGTACAAACAGACAGACAGTCACCTCGTCTCCCTTTTATCTGATGGAATCACCGACACGAGGACAGTACAACGTGATGGCAAGATACATCACAGCGGAAACTGAATAGTCCCCAGTGGCTTCAAGTAATGGATTGCTGAGATAAGCATGGGGGGAGTCAAAGCACTTGAGACAAGGACTCTTCAGACTCTGATGTCTCTAATTGTGTCGTTGAGTCATAAGCAGAATCGACTAGCCATAGTAGACCCTCAGCTGTACAAGTGGGACGGGTGGCAGCTGTCAACGTAATTTATGTCACGTGGAGGATGATCGATGACCAGGCCAGCGAGGTGACGGTACACATGCAGGCGAGCGGTTCGTCGAAATTAATTAAATTCTCGACTCCACAAGTTCTCAAGCTGACCTCCCCACAACTACTTACTGAGGCCTAACGGGCTCTGAACAATTTAACAAATGTTATCTTGGATTCAAGTATGTCATGGAATAAACAAGACAGTAAGTATTTGTTTCGAGCGCAAACGAAACGGGTCGTGTCACAATGAGAGATGATAAAAATATCTGTAATTAAGTTGTACATGTGCTAGATGCATTGTATGACACAAAGACAATGGAGTTGATAAGGAACCATAGAAGAACTTACAACCATCTTCACGAGGAAGATGGACATCTATTGAGAGAAGCTGACCTCAGTAATAAACTCCTTCGCGACGTCCAACAGCTCTTTCACAAGAGTGTCGCGATCCCACTCAGTTCGATGACGCCACACGCATCCCAGGCACGTCGCACGGAGTTGTTCAAGCTCTTCGATCGTGAGTGCACCCGTCTCATCGCGGAAATGGCGCTGCAGTTCCTCGACGAGGGTGTCGTCGACGTGGAAATCGGGCAATGGCGTAGGTGTACGCTCAACGACCATGGGTATTGGTGAGGGAGCCGGGGGATCTGCAACGTTTGGACTCTCGGGAGATGCCGTTCTGGTTCTGGCGATAGAACATTGCGCCGAAGGCTCGCGGGAGGGTGAAGACGAGGTCGGAATAGGCACAGGAGGTGCAGAGGTAAAGAAAGGATTAGAAGAATCGTTATGCAAAACAGGTACCGGGGCAGATAGTTCCTCCTGGCCCGTGGTTGACGATGCGGCGACTCCGGGGAACAGTCTCTCCACGTCTGGAGAAGGCATGGGATTAAGTAGAGATGGATCGAAGCCTCCTGACCTTGGTCGTGATGAAGGTACATCGTCCACGACCATGTCAACGGACTGATCAGCCAAGCCATCAGGTTGGGACGTCGGGTCAACCTCAGGTGCAAAATGTACTCGCGAATGAGAAACGGGCGAGGCAATAATGTTCAGAGGGTCATTGTCATCGTCAATGACCATCTTCGAACGCTTAGCATCGCGGCTTTCCCCATTTTCTTCTTCAGAAGCGTGCGAATCGCTCGCTGCCTCGTTCGAGCGCTGACGTTTCAAACGGCGCTCTAGCTGCACCGGATCCGTTATGCCCAGCTCAGGCTGTTGACCATTGTTGCGCCCGCTTCGTCGGAAACCATTCAGCTGGCCATTATCCTCTGTTGCCTTGCCTTTGTCTTTCTCCTTCTCCTCGGCCTCTTTCTTCCTGTATTCCTCCTGACGTTGGCGTTGTCGTACCGCCATCCTTTCGCACTCAATGCGGAACAATGGATCGAACTCTTGTATGCTCACTTGCGCTGCGGTGAACATGGCCTGAGCTTTGTACAAGCGATCCATGTCTTCATACGATCGGACATCGGCATTATGCAATATTTTCCCGACGTCGTCCAAGAAATCCCGAGGAGTGAGATAACTGCCTTTGAAGAGCTCAGAGTGCATCCTCTCTAGATCCATGTCGAATAACGGGGGTAGCTGAACGACGTCCACCTGTTGCTGCTGTTCTTGCTGCTGTTGATCGTCGTGATGATGAACAATCCCATTGGGCATGCCATTGACTGGGAGAGTTTCTTGCGAATGGAGGCTGTCTTGAACTTCAGGATTTGCCGTCGAATCAATGATGCCATTCATCACAGGTTGTGTATCCCCAGGCGGTGTGGCAGGACCAACAGGCACCACAGGAGTCACTGGTATCATGACTGCGTCAAAATTGTATTCATCCTAAGACAACGATAGAACTCAATAAAAGGCACTGAATCTAGGAAACTGACATACCGTCGCTCGTTTGGTAAACCTCTTGAATTTTCGTTTAAGCTCCGTCAATATTGGCCCGAGTCGGTACTTGAGCAGCGTAATGATACGCTGATCGTTCTCCGCCTGCACGGCTAGCTCCGTCGCAGTTGGCTTACGAGGCTCTAGAGGCGGCGCGATCGGCAGCTCCTCAAGCACCCTCGGCTTCCTCTTGACACCATCCGCAAACTGATTCGGAGGCCGTCGGATATCCTTGACTAGCGGCTCGAAGAATTCGGTGCGTTGCAATGCAGACGGGGAGGTAAGCTCAATGCGATTGTCTTTGGTAAGGCCGAACCATGCTCTGACATCGGGTGGAAGTTCGGAATAATGTCCATCGACGATGACCAATAGAAGAATTGGATCCGTAGACGTGAGTGTGTCCAGCATTGCGCGCACTGTCGATCGCGATGTTTCGGACACGGCGGCACACCAACCAATCAGAGACGGGATATATATGACCGAAGGTTGATGACGTTTGGCTTCGACGAACAGCTGAACGATAGCAGCTTCCACTGTCTAAAATCCGGATTAGTATACACATCCTTAAACCAAATTTACTGGTGCAACTTACTCGAGTTGAGTCGCCCATCAGAGTACCAAGCTCCAGCGTCTGTATGTGATAACCTTCCAAATGATGCAAGGCCGCGGCTCCGACGTATCCCTGTCCCATACCCATAGGTCCATGAATAATAACCCGAGGTCGATATACACGAAGTGTTTGCATTGCTGAAGGAAATTTTAAGTACAAGTAGCTGTAATACCATTTTTGTTGAAGACATACATTGCATAAGCATCTCTCTTTCCAGTGCCCCCTCCTCACCATCATCATCCTCATACATTGCTTCTTCCAAAGCACTAAGCTTTTTCTCCATCGGCAAGACACGGCCGATCACCGTCTTTACTCGTTCGAGGGCATCATTCAGAAGCGGGGCAAACTGGGGAGGAAGTGGAGTTGCAGACGAAGAAGTTGATCTCGCAGAGGATGGCACGAGCTCTGGACCATGATCAGTCGTCGAAATCAAAGAATCAAAAACGGATTCACTGACTCTTGACAGAAATCATAAAGTCCCTCAAGCCAACGCCAATCGTTTCAGGCTTCAACAATAACCTCTCACTAGTCTTGTAAATCTGCGGATACCGCCTTTGGATCGCATTGAGTGCAGCCTCTGTACAAAGTGCCTATCAAACCGTCAAAAATCAGCACCGTCGACATCAAAGAACTTGATCCACTAACCCTCAAATCTGCACCACCATACCCCTTCGTCAACTTCGCCAGCCCCTTCAACTTCTCACTCGGCACCCACTCCTTCTTCACCTCAGCCTCCCCACCTTCCTGTCCCTCCACCGGCACCTCCTCTCCCCACCCGACCCAGCCCCTCGTCATAATGCTCAGTATCTTCTCCCTCGCCTCCAGCCCAGGCAGCCCAAAATAAAACTCCCTATCAAACCTTCCAGGACGCCTCAGCGCTGGATCCACCGCGTCTGGCCGATTCGTCGCGCCAATCACGACTACCTGCCCACGCCCGTCCATCCCGTCCATCAGCGCGAGAAGCGTGCTCACGATCGAGGCGTGGATTTGATCCTGTTTTGACGAGCGCACGGGCGCGAGACCGTCAATCTCGTCGAAGAAGATGATGGAGGGTTGGGAGGCGCGGGCTTCTTCAAAGAGGAGCCGCAGCTGCCGTTCGGCTTCGCCGACCCATTTGGAGAGGCAGTCGGCTCCTTTGCGCATGAAGAAGGCTGCGGTGGTGTTAGTGGGTTGAGATATGATGTGTGGATGCTGGCGTACATATTGAACGGCCGTCTGAGCGGCAGCTAGCGGCCAGGGCTCTTGCGAGAAGGGTTTTGCCTGTTCCGGGAGGACCGTGGAAGAGGACACCTCGTGGTGGAGTGACTTTGAACTTTTGGAACACTTCAGGATACAAGAGAGGAAGAAGGGTCATTTCCTTCAGAGCATGGATGTCTGTAAAGATCAGTAAGCATAGGTAGTCAATGCAAAAGTCGAGCTACGTACGATCATCAAGCCCACCAACTTCGTCAAAAGTGACATTGACATTCACACCCAGAGGATCCGCATCGGCAAGTGCTGCATAAAACATCAATCTTCGTCTGAGAGAATCAAGGATATTCATACCAGCTTCGCCGCCAAACTTCCCAAGGTTCGATGGTGTCCCAACAGCAGCCAAATCACCACCCAGCATCCCACCCGCTCCACCCGCGCCCGCCATCGTCCCAAACGCACCCGCACCGTAAGGCTTTCTAGGCGTCCTTGTCGGTCCATGGTCCGAGTCAGAATCGTCAGCATTTATGCCCATCCATCGTCCCAACTCGGCGCCACTCGCGCTCCATCCCAAATTCTTCTTGGACCGATGCGGCCCAACATGATACCCATTATTCCTTCCTCCATGCCTTCCCACATTATGCTTCGTCGGAGGTTTCTTCATCTCTTCGAGTGGAGGGGGGATAGCGTAGTTGATACGCTGACGCTGGCGGAGTGCGTATGGCCTGCCATCTACTTCCTCTTCTGGTTCTGGCTCTGGTTCTGGCTCTGCCTCAAGATCAGATGACGTATGAAGTGCATCGTCTATTGAGCCGTCCGCGTCTGCGGATGCACCAGAAGAAGGGTTGTCGACATAGACATCCTCTTCTTCCTGAGATGTGCGCATGGCATTACGTCGGAGTAAACGCCGTTCACGCTGAGAAGGACCGTTGTTCGTCGGCCTCGACGCGGTTCTAGTAGTAATAGACTGTGACCCCGTTCGTTTTCTCGAACGGAGACGATTTGAAAAGCGTGTGTTATGATGCGGCTTCATATCCTCATCATCTTCCGAGGCAATAAAACTATTTTTCCTGTTTCGCAATTGATATCGTCTGGGACCAACTTCGTCGTCATCTTCGTCGGCGTCGTGGGAGTGTCGAGATGATCGTTTGGAGACAGGCTCAGCCTCGTCGGCAAAAAGATTATGCACTCCATCATCTTCACTCTCGACGTAAATTTTCTTGGCTACCTTTCGACCTCTGGATGAGATACGGTACTCAACGGGCGGTGCTTCTTCCTCATCCGGCCCATCATCATGATGTGCATCCATAGACCTGTCGCTTGCATGATACTCGGATCCAGAAGGCCCTCCGCCACCGCTGTCTGACCCTTGCGTATTGCTGTGGCGAGTAGATCGACGAAGAGTAGGTCCAACTGCCATGGGAGGCAAGTGTGGAGGAGGGAGTTGTGTCGGAAGTGGTGTCGGGAAATAGTTTGGTGGAAAGACGTATGGATTGTCGGGTTGCGGCACCGAATTACCGATATTGTACATTTAGTGGGCTAGCCACCGACACCGACGACGATGGCGAGGCCTATAGTGATCCGTAGAAGCAGCTGCAGTAGTAAACAACGTGAGTCAGGCGGTGATGCACAGTACAGCTACCAGCCCTGACACGGCTCAGGAGGCTCCTGCTACAGTATGCTGAGCTCGTTGTCTAGGATGACGAGCAAAGTAGGCTGGTTGCTGCCACAAACGACGAGAGCTGTCGAGAAACTGAAAGCTGTGGCGGTGCGGGTTGTTTGATGTGTGTCCGTATTTGCTCATCAGATGGATGCTCTCCTCCTCACCGCCTTCCGTTTACCTACTAACCCTCTGAACAAACGAACGGATCGTCACTCAATTTTTTTTTGCATAGAAATGAGTTTAAATGAAATGAACACTTATACCCATGTATGTCGCAGGCGAAGAAACCGGAAATGTAGCTGGGACGCAAGCAAGCGGTTTGGACGTCCAAGGACACGTTCAAACGGCATGGAAGTTGCAAAGAAAGAGGGATTGCGACGATTTCAGCGCAAGCTTTGTAGTGTCCATTCCGACCCCATGGCGTGATGATGTCACGCTATGTGACCCGCACAGACCTACATGTCACACTTCTGCCAGGATTATAGTCGACACTCGTGCAACAAGAGGTAAAATCGGCTTTGTAGCTTTCGCATCATCGCGTCTTCTTCGTTGCAGGGAAAGCTCTTGAGCAGCTGCTTCTTTGAGTGTCCATTCATAATCCGTGTGACAGATCTCGGCGAAGTTGTCTTGTTCCTGACACTGATTGAACTCGACGGCGAACTCGAAACTTTTTTTGAATTATGTTACCACTGAACGTTTGGACACCAATCTCACGTTTCATATTATACTCTATTTCTATTTTTCACTTTTCAATTCCTGGTTTCTTGTGTCATAAACTGTCAGGGAAATCCTAGTTTCAGAAAAACATCTAGGGATTTCCCTGAGAAACCTATAAAGGACGAATTGTGTTTCCTACTTTTCTTCCATCGACGTATCTATATTCCTCTACCATAACCATGGACACCCCCTTCGAATCTAACGTGGTATGTATCATGATGTCTTCCCCATAACACTCAACCGACAACTACACTCTTAGGACCAGTCCTTCCTCACTACCGCCTCAATTGAAGATGAACAAATCTACCTTGAGCAACCAAACATGCTCCAAGTTGAGGACGTAGTAGACTTTTCACAGCCCATTTTCGTCGAAATCAAACCTCTGATCTCAATGCAAGAAGATACAGAGGACTATCTGGATGCGCCAACATGGGTACACCTACAAATTCCCAGTAGATGGATTGTGTTTCTATTGAGATTTGTTTCTAGACTGCCCCAAACGAGATCAGCGGGACTACCGCTATACTCAAAGACGTTTCTTCACTACTAGACCCGGTTGGTGTTGATCACCTGGTCGACCGTGGACATGGCGACGTTCCGATATTAATGATGACCCAAGATGGTCCTTCATTTAGGTCCGGCTTGAATGTAAAGTTCCTCTTCATTACGTATTTCTTCTCTAACGAGAAGCTTAGACGATTAATCCAGTTTTTCTAGCTATTCCCAGAGACGAATCGACAGTAAACCCTGACAAGGTTCAGTTCACCGTGGAAGAACCTGAACGATTGGTTCATTCGACAATCCCTGTACCGCAGCAAGACGAAGCAGCAGCAGCAAACATTGAATGCTTTGATTCGGCCGAAACATTCAAACAGGAGGTCAGTAATGCTGACTTTGAGTCGAAGATTGCCAGTCGTCTGATTGTACTTCACTTTTGACAGCAAGTTCTGAGCGAGATGCTCCTCGAGCAGGACAAAGCAAATGCAGAACATGATAGAGATCTCTCTGGCACGGATGAAGATCCAAACGTATACACGCACCCGGAGCAACACAATAAAGACGAAGCTGGAGCAGCGAACATTGAATGCTTTGATTCAGTCCAAACATCCAAACTGGAGGTCAGTAATATTGACCTTGAGTTGAAGATTGCCAGTCATCTGATTATACTGCACCTGTGATAGCAAGTTCTGAGTGAGATGCTCCTCGAGCAGGATAAAGCTACTACAGAAACTGATATAGATCTCTCCGGCATGGATGAAGATCCAAACGTACACACGCACCCGGAGCAACAAAATCAAACGCTATCAACTCCTCAGTACACTGATACCAGACAAGGTGATACTATTCACGCTGTATCGCCTGGAGAACCTGCCTCTGTCGTCGTACAGCCTGAAACTCGGTGTGGTCATGACGCGGTCAATCCACTTTCTCATGTTAAAAATGAAGATCCCCTGGAGAATGGGGTTCCGTCTCAAGTTGGAGCTGATCTATTGGATTCGGAGCTCGAACCTGCAGCAGCCGAGGACCCAATTGAACATTCCAACGGCGCTCGTACCACTCAGACATATGGTCATACGCTGGTCGAAGCTGATCCCTTTTGCTCCCAGGAGACTGCAATCTCTACTCCTGCATCAGTAAATGCTCCCGCAGTGCAAGATGCGCGCCAAGTAAAGCGCAGGAGGATGATATTCAGTGCAGTTGAAGTTTCTACTCTATCATCCGCCACAAAGAAGAGATACATGAAACTTGTTACTAAAACAGACAACACCATCGACTCGGAACTCAAAAAGAGCGAAAAAATGATGAAACATCTCAAAAACGTCGGCATTGCCTCCCTCACATCTCTCCAAAATACTGATTATTTCCTCTCAGCCAAAAGTGAAGAACGACAAAATCCCCAAGCTAAGCGCCGACACAGTCCGGTACCGCCTGGAACAAATCGGTCTCGACCTCTTTCCAATCGCACTTTCCAAATCCCTCACGGATGCCACGTTCCAGCGGGACATGCTCAGCCATCACTATGGCGGTAACCTGCGCGCCACTTTCCCCAAGATCCGGCGTGACATGGTTGTCGCGCACGGGCTCGACGACTTCATGTACATCAACCTCCAACACAATCCTCACGCCCCCGAAGTGCCCGGTGCGCCCGGGCTCTGGTATACCGTCGGACAGGCAAGGAGCATCGCGCGCGCGTACCCGTGGGCGAAGGAGCAGAGGGTCCTGTCCCGGCTTGTGACGGGAATATGGCAGTACCAGGGACAGTATGCGCTGATACCCGCTGACTCGTTCACGAAGGAAGAATGGGGCGCGCAGGATGTCAAGGTAACTGAGTCTGGGTGTATCTCAACAACTGTTTTTCCAAATGCATGTCGGGTTTTATGATGACTTTCTTTCGTCTTTCTTTAGCTGCGGAATACATGGGCACAGGAGATCCACACGAGACTGTGGGGCCGTCCGACGAGAGCGCGTATCTCTCTCCGTGCGCGCCTCGGTCGACTGCCTACGCAAGCTGAGCTCGCTGCTGCTCTCAAGGCCGATTCCAAATACAGCGAGGTCACCTCTGCACAGATTGCAGAGGCATTATTGAAGGGCGAAGAGGTAGTAAAAGAGCCGCTTCCTCTGCGACCTGATCATTGATGCTTCACAGACCATGGCCGTTTGGACGATGAAATGCGTTGGCTATGACGAGAATTTCCAGAAAGCGCTTCTTGAGAAGCAGAAGACTTGGGTTCCTTCTAAAAAGACCAAGAACGGTGCAGGGAAAAGAACCAAGATGAAGAAGGCTGCGTCAAAGGCAGACAACGATACTAGTAAGAAGCGCAAAGCCGAGGCGTTGGATCCTGAATATTCTCCGGATGAAGACTTCTCGGACACTGATGACGATGAAATACAAGTTCTTTCGAGAATGAAATGGTTGGCGACGCAGAGGAGACCCCGCCACGCTAGGTAATAGAGGGATCATGGAGTGCTCCAATTCTATACAAATATTCTGTCGTGCAATCTTAGACATTCATACAATCGGACGAGGTTGGACCAAATGACTGCTTCCTGTACCAACCCATTGATTGAAAACCTGCCAATGGTCCCAGCTGACATAGCCGCCTCGAGCGCATCTCTAAACCCGAAACGAAAGAGAATTTACGGTAGGTCAGGACTATTATGCGATACCGCGGGTAATAGGACACTTCAGTGGAATCTGCAGGGATATCGGCAGTCTTCAGCATCCCTACGAGAAGGAATTCCTTCATAGTCCCATTTGTTGGGTTCGTGCTCCGAGAACCGGACCCGATGTCCATCAAGATTATGACAATGCCCTTCAAGTGTCTTTAGGAATTCAACTGATATAGTATCCTTTTGCTCCAGTATATTCCTCTCTGTCCCTCAATCGACACAGTCCGCGCCGATGATTTTACAATCAATGTTTCGGCAGTTACCGTATCGATTAGCGCTCAGCAAGCTTCCTAACACCAGCTTACACCTACTGAGCTATTCCACGTCCACAAACGCAATTCTTAATGCATTTATGCACAGGGAAGCTCATAGCCTTCGGCTACTGCATACCTATCCATGCTGTCGCGGGCCGCATCTCCGTTACACACTGGCAGAAGCCTGAGCATTCCAGGGCGTCAAAGTGACTCTTGTGGTCCGGTGGATCCTGTAGCTATCTCCGTCAGCAAAAACGAAGACCTCGGTCCCCATCACCCTCCCATTTATGATCACCGCATCGGTCTGAGGAGGACACCTTGATATAATAGATATTGGTGCTCCGGATGGCAGAGTCAGTGACTGATAGGACGGAGATTGAACAGTGAGCCGTACAAACGCCTCTCGGATGTGATTGTGACGAGGTAATATCACGGACCACGATCACCAGAGCCGACGGCCAGTGCTTTGTTCCTCTATATCCAGGACTGCTGCCACAGGTGCCCCAATTTCTGTTTACAGCCCGTTGTGGGTATGCACCCGTATTGACAATATTGTACCGAGATTCATACTTCCAATCGTGCTGTTATCTCGGTTACATATAATACGGTTCCGTTCACACGTTGCTGCGTGTCTATCATGGTTCTATCTAGTGTGCTCTGTCTGGTCAATGGGTTTCCGACAGCAACTACGCGATCTCTACCAGGGCTTCCTTGTGTGTGTCCTTTTGTCTACAACGTATCTAATCAGAATGAATCTGGTCAGTCGATTGCCTCGGAACACTAAACACGAGGATCAAGTGCGAATATCCATCGATGAATCTTGCGTGACTTGACTTGACTTGAGAGGGTTCTTCCTAGATCCGGGAGAAATCTACTTGGGGTGATCCAGGATCCCGGTACAACATGTTATGGAAATGCGTGCACTATCCTGTCAACGCCACATGTTTCATCACTTCCATCAATCTCCTGAAAAGGTTTCTCTGGGGTACATTGATCAGTCAACCCTCGGCCGACGTTCCGAGCCCAATCAAGAGAAAGTCGACAAACAAAATAGATTTCGACGTGCTTCCAATCGCCGCCGATATCGTTCAAAGAAATTTTTTTTTTTTCATATGGCGCCCAATGTCAATCTCTCAAAAATAGATACAAGCGCTTGCACTGTTTTTGGATAGTCTAGTTCCAACTCGATAACCACCTGCTGACAAACCTCCCCAAAATAGTCCTTTGATAACCACGATTTCTCGGAAAACTAAAGTACAATACAGGCCACGTTTTGATTACTCTGCTGCAACCTCACTTCAAGAACCGTCAAAAGCCATTCTCCAACCCTGTTGATTGGATTATACCGGAGTTAAAACGGCACACGCCCACTCCAGCAGACGTGATGGAATCTCACTTGGAATCCTGATAGATCTCTCGTCTACAACTCATCTATCTTCCGGGAATCCCCTTTGATCTTTGCCATACCCCAAATCCTCTCATCACGATCATAAAGCCACTCTCTGACAATCAAATTAAACTTGACAGGGTTCTCGATATGTACCCAATGAGCGCCTTCAATGAACTAATATACAATTCAGTTCCGCCGCGTGCATCACGGAGGAGAGCAGGATACCTTTGTTGTCAAGTCATGCACGAATTCCTCCGTCTTTAAAAGTTTAGAAGCGACTTTCCAATCAGCTACTGGATCCTGTATTATGGGAAAAGGAAAAGTGAGGGATGGACAAATTTACTTGGTTTGGTTTCGTACGTCGAGCGAGTAGACGGCGAGAGCTGGGACGCGGACACTGAAGTTTCCCTGTCTATGAGCGAGTTCCCAAGAGGCGTAGCGGTTCTGCGGATACATATACATATAATACATTAACACTGAGAGAAGCAGATGCAGAATGACAACTGGTTCCCTCTTACCTCTGTCGTGTAAAATTGTAACGCTAAAGGCGTTAATTCATTCATCAGTTCCTGCTGAATAAGAAGAGGTGGATACGTACTATACTTGAAACCCTGCAAGCTAAACTGTTCAACAAAATAGTCCTCTTCCTCAGCCGAAAAGAATGGAACCGGCGGGATCTTCAGGTCCACATACAAGTTGTTGAAGTCCAGTCAATAGGGGGAACTACGCACTTCATCGACCTGCTTCCAAGCCTCAAGGAACGATTCTGCACTTTGTAAATACGCATCGGGGGGCGGACTACCAACACTCCTCAACGTCGCTCGTATCGTCCTTCTTACATCTCGATCTAATTCATCCACCGCTATATCAAGCTTCGAATCAAAGTACATCTGATACGTCAATTTCGGAAAAGCGTGTATAAGGTGTTTGATAGGGACGAAGGGACCTGCGGCGGGGATGTACTGAAATTAAATCGAATCGAATTAGCGGTACGGTGAGCTGGCTAGGAGTAAGTAGCCCATAATACGTACGGGAACGACTACGCCGATGACTGCAAGGAATATATCCGGCCGCATACGCGTAGCTTCATAACATATCTGCGATCCCCAATCGTGCCTACATCACATTATCGCGCGTCAGAGTCAAAAAACATTACCATCCGAGGCCGAGTTGACCTCACCCCATACAGACCACTTTATCAATCTTCGCATGTTCAAGTACACAAACGAGGTCTCCGACCATATCCCCCATAGTCCCAGACGACCTAATGTCATCTGTATGCGTCGACGCGCCGAACCCACGCAGGTCGGGTACAACGAGACGGTAGTCGTTCTGCGATTGATGTCATGAATGAGTTTTAACTTTCTTTTTTATATCACGGTGTATGCAATGACTTTGAATTCCTCGATTTGGTTGGACCATGAGCTCCATAAGCTAGGCCAGCCGTGTACCATAATCATGCTCTTCTTCTCTGCGAGTGGGTTAACGTCGACGTTGACGTCGACGTATCCTTGATTTTCCGAGTGTGTGTGTGTGTGTGTGTTTTATGTATGTATGTAGCGAGGAACGTACGGATTTCAATGTCCACATTACTTTCTGGTTCCGGTGATCGTTTGATTGCTTTACACGATACGATGTTCTGCGAATAGTCTCTCGGGTTAAACGACATGGCTAGAGGAGCACACGCGAGGAAGCCAATGACTACTGCTGCTAGCTTTCGGTTGAGCATTCTAGCTAGTTCCGTTAAAGAGGCCTAGGGAAGGATCAAACAAAAGCAAGGCGTGCCAAAAATCAACGACGTCATTTCCCTCTCGAGTATAATTATAAGTAACTTACTTACATAATTGATTGACATTGACAGTTTCTGACATTGAAGGGGGTAGGGAGTGGCTTGCGACGATAGCTAGCTAGCTAGATAGCGATAATGTAGCTACAAAAGCACTGAACGACTGTGGATGTACTAATCAACATCATCCATACCGAAAAACAAAGAATCCAGCGGCTCGTCAGTATCAGCATCAGCATCAGCATCCGAATGAAATGGCAAAGTCCTCGTCGCCATCGTCGCCGCCGTCCTCGTCGTCGCCGACGAAAACAACGACGGGGTAGATCCCAACCCGCCCCAATCCGCCGCCCGCCGCTGCTTATTCTCCGCCACCGTAATCCTCCTCCGTTGCGCAATACAAAAACTCGAAAGCGATTGTAACGCTCGTGCGATATGTGCTTTACCATGTATCTCAAACAACCTAGAACCAACCCAACCCATCAGATCAAATCAAATCAGCCGACCCCCCCCCCCCCCCCCCCCCCCCCCCCCCCCCCCCCCCCCACCCCCACCCCCACCCCCCCCCCCCCCCCCCCCCCACCCCCCACCACCCCCCCCCCCCCCCCCCCCCCCCCCCCCCCCCCACCCCCCCCCACCCCCCCCCCCCCC
>JAGGAP010000278.1:0-40689 GCA_017657235.1 Termitomyces sp. T73sscA | reverse complement strand
TGCCACGGAACCTCCTGTGCGGGTAGCATCTGGATAAGTGAAAAAACGTATCAAATTGTGACACAACATAAATGGGTAGGGAGGCTATCAATACAGTGATCAATAGAGAGAAGTACTGGAGAAGGGATTAGAAGGTGTTCATAAAGGTCCTGACAGCGAACGAGATCATTTGTACCTGGATCGAGTTAGACAGATCGTCCATGGACTCAAGGATGATATACCGCCAAAAAATGCCATGGATGCCTATTAAGCGCTCGCAATGATGCATCCGACGTCGATGTCCGCGCATGTTGGAATTCTCTAAGTCTCGCAGGCACATTAATATTGTGCAGTCATTGAAATTGTACAATAATATGCATATGAATTAATGAGAATTTTATGTGAGGATATCTATATAAAGCTCTGCTTTTACGGACACCAAAATCTCACGGTCTGTACAGCCAATAGGGAGCCGGTTAATCGATCAACTTTTTTAACAAGGTTCCAATCTTCAGCTAACTGTCCATCGCAAATTTACAAAATACAGAGATTTACGCATCTGACTCGAAACACTTTGATTCGTTGGACAGCCTCTGGCCGTCACGGTTAAACTCTGACTGACCTTTATCTCCCATGTAGATCGGGGCCAAATCAGTGCACCTCGCATTATTGTATGTTCAGGAGAGGGAATATAGGTTACATATGGTCTTTCATACGCGAAGACAGTGTGACGCCACCATCGTGAACCCCACCATTTTCCGCTGGTAAGTACTTAGCGAAGGAAAATAATGCATGATTTGCTATCCAGGTCAGAAATCAGTCACATCTAAGAGTCGTGTTACTGTCGACGGACGTGAAATGAAACGTGACAGGTCTGTGACTCTGCCAAAATTTCAGATTCCGCGACGTTGCCGCTCACACGCCGAACACCAAACTTGTACCTGCCCCACAATGCTCGATCCGCCCTCGCGTGCTGCTTCTGTGTCCTCTCTCAACACATATCTCGGAATCAGTAGATGAGAATAATGAGCCTTTTCAGCCAGCAACCATGCCTTTTCAGCCTGCTTTTTCGACCAATTACACTTGCTCGAACCACATGAGGGCCGAGCCACTCAGGTACAATTGTGCCCACAAGATCTTCTGGCGCTCATCCTGGAACTTCTCAAACTCAGCAGCAGCCTCCACCTGACCAACAAACTGATCCACAAGCTGTTTTGATGCCCCATCATACTTGTTGGGGGGACTGATGTGGGGCCTCAGACCCACGCCATGCCCACCATGCTCTAACTCAACGACCCAATCACCCAGTGCTTCTAGCACTGTGACCCGGTCCGTCAGCACCTCCAAGCCCCCCTGGATATCACCCACCCCAGCCTGGAGCTGAGATATCGCCCGGAGTTGCACAGACAGCTCCACCTGTAGGGCCTGGAACACCATCTTCACAATGCAGTCCTCCGAGGAGGTCGGTTCGCCTGTGGCCTCGGTAGACATCTTTAAAAAAAAAAATTTCAAGGTGCCGAAAATTTCAAGAGTTCTATTCGAGTGTTAGATTGTTGTTTGCGATTCGCAAAGCGGCGCCACGACTAAGCTGTTTACGAGATTTTTTTAAATAAGTATAAAATGGTATGTTATACATACCTGTTTACGAGACGAATAGAACTAAGGAAAGCATATCTACTGTGCAACTGACGAGTGTGGCTCAGTGGTCACGTGCGTATCGTGACACCTAAAGCTACATAAAGCACGATCAATAATGCTGTTCATGTCGGATATTTATCATTATCCGCAAAGGATATAGCACCAGTAGCGAGGATAACAAATGATTGTGGTGCTGACAACCTCACTGACAACTGTGGACATATAAAATTGAACAGTGTATCTTCAATATATTGTTGCCTTAAAGAAGCTCACTCGCTACTGAGCCCCAAGCTGGAGAACGTCTGAGAACGTACATTCAATCAAGGATATATATTCAAACAATTTAAGAACATCCATTCAATAGCATGTATCATTTCAATAGATACTTCTTTCTTCGATATGCTTGTTCCACACAGAGACCGTGATTTTCACTTCGACCCTTTATTAATTACTCGATGTATCGACGTTCAAACTAACATCAGAATCAGAAGATTCATATTCATAATCCGAACCAGAGTCTTCTTTATAGTATCTAACATCATTGATGAAACTTTCAATGCGGATTACACCTGGTCTGTATTGTAGTTGAATGCCAGGGAACACCAGGTCAAAAGCGTCATCATCCGACATGACCAACTCAGGTACCAGCATGACTGAGAGTACTGGATCTAGTGCAAAAGACGAATCGACTTGGCGGAATCCCTTTAAAATGGGAAAGGAGGCCTTTGCCTGCGTAAGAGTCCAGTGTATATTAAATGCGAAGTCACAAGTTGTCCCTATATCGAACCAATTGACACTAGCATGCGTGGTTGGAATGATGTTTCCAGGATAGAGAGCAAGATGCTTTAAAACTGGGCATATTTCAAGAAAGGCCTGGACGCATTCCTTGTGGTGGTCCTGTCCGGACTGCAGGACAAGAGATTGCAGATGACCGCCATGCATTTGAAGGAATGGTACTATTCCTTCTGTATACCAATGAAGGCCATTTGCACAAAAGGTGAATTGACGAAGGCGAGGAGCACGCACAGCTTCCAGAAAGGGGCATGGTCGTCGATCATCGCGTTCCCCAAAGCCGTCCACAATCTCGAGAAAGAGATGTTCCAAGTAAGGAAGGAGGTAAGACTTGCCGGTAGCAATATTGACATCGATTCTCTCGGCGAAGATGGAAAGGGAAAGAAGAGCGTCACAAGAAAGCTCAATCAATTGAAGGATGGTCGGACTAATGACGGTGCTTATAGAAAGGTGTGATATCCTAGACCTGAGAGTCGGAATAGTAGTTGTTGGCCCAAGAACGAAAGGAGAAAGGAAGCTGAAGGATTTGAGGAACGGGCAATTGTCAATGATCTCCTGGACACATTCTGAGAACATAGAACCGTAATGGTCTTCAGTGGGAACAGCAGCATAGATGGAAATGTCTGTCACGAAGGTCTGGAGGAGCGTGGTCGCCTTGATGGTGCGGAGGAAAACTGGAATCTGCTCAAATCTTAGAAACGCTATATCCTCGTATAAGAACCGTAACATCGCTGCATTCCAAGATTTGCAGACCCCAGAAATTGACAATTTTGTTTGCATTGTCTTAGACCAAGAAGAGTTGCGTCCGTGAGCAAGCGAAGTGTCGAGAAGGAACTTAGGAGCGATAGCACGATGGAAGATGATGGACAAAGTCTCGGGTGGAAGATATGGGCATTGAGCGACCGATGACGGCGGCAGCTGAAACAGAATCAGCTCCTGGATTGATTCTGATATGTAGGCATACCGGGCTGGACTTCGACGCTACTAGAGTGTCCAGAGACAATTTGCGTAACGATTGATTCATTCAATATGACTGGAGAATCAAGATGCGTTTGGGCTGAACCAGAAATTATTGTGACTGCAAAAAGATAGGAGCGTTCATGTCAATAACTCACCCATTTATCCGTATTTCGAATTGACATCACAAGTCTTGAACTTGGGACTAGCAAACGCCGACAAAATATTCTCTCGCAGCTCTGCAGACATGGTGTTCTCTAGAAGGAGCGCCAGTGATCACGATCTTGAATCAACCAACTTGAGCAAGTTAAATCAAACAACTAGTGCTTCACTTTTCTAGAGACAGTGATCGATGATTAAATTCAAAGAGACAACCATCGATTTCAAAGAACTACACATAAAAGTCAAAGCTACATGGGAAGAGACTAGATAGAGACCGTGGCTGTAGAATAGTCTATAGACTGGAACCTGCAAGATTCATTGACAACAGTTTTTTATGCTGCGGGAACGCGGCGGCTCGGGGGTGTCACTTGTTCTTTGAGTGCAGCACGTTCTCGTGCCTCCTGTTCCTGAGCTTCCAACTTTGAAAGATAAAATCAGAAATTCCGATGTATGCAAGCAGGCGGAGCTGAGACTTACCAAATCTCGCCAAGAGTGGTCTGTAGCAGGCTAAGAGCGAGTTCATCAACAAACCTTTTCGCGTGTGCGACCATAAAGGACTTACATGTTTAGCAGCTGCTGCGCGTCTGCTCTGAGTTAGAGCACCAGCGACGATCAAAAGGCCAATAGTCAATCCCTGTGCCCACATACGGGCCTGGACAACCTGGAAATCATGTATTAGGTTGTCAAAGGACAATTGTACAACATCCTTGTACCTTTTGCGCCGTCGTTTGCACCCTAAACCGTCGAAGTGAGCACTGGACCGCAGCTTGGATCGAAAAAACTGTACCTGTCTCGCGATATGATGGCACCAGCAAAGGCCAAGCTGGAAGCCCAGCCACCAAGAATCAGACTGTACTGGTGTCGATCTGCCCAATCAGCCAATTTGTCCCTCGTGCTCAACTCCTCCCAACGGGAGTCCTCCGTCGTCTGCTTGTTATGCAAGAATCGAACACCTTCGCCTTCCCTAATGACTGGCGTTAAGAGTTTTCTCTCGTCAGGAAAGACGGACCAACACACCACTTGGACTTGTCGTACTCGAGACCGCGACGTTCAGCCTGTATAGAGAGACACGGAGCCACAATGATGACGAAACCGAGCAATTTGAGTGACAGAGGCAGTGCACGATACCCAGCAAAACGACGATGGGCATAATACGAACCACCGAGAGCAGCGATACCGCTCACTACCGTACCTTCGATGGCACCGCGACGTGAAGCGGCCGCATGACCTTCAATATCTTCTTGACTGGCAAGCTACAAAGCCATGAGTGGATAAAGGATAATTAAAGAGGACGGGCTGACCTTCATGAGAAGTGGTGTGAGTGTTTTAGATGAGTGGGTTTCACATTTCTTATAATAGAGGTCGATCCAATGGCATCATACCTAGGTCTAGATTGTCATGTGGGTCTTTACGGAACCCACGCACCTCCGGTCCACCCCATTCTCCTCCGGTGGTTGACACACGGAAAGCACATTGTATTGCGAAAGGTACTATGTACGAATGTAGACTACTGTACGTAACTCAAAATTACTACACTATCAAAGTATCAACAACATAAAGAAAAAGTAAGATCCAAGCCGTCGTATCAGAAGTGGTCAACTTTAAAAGTCCATTTCCCGTCCGAAATGTTGAAGTTTTCAAAGTGTGTGTTAGAAATCTTCTTCAGGCGCTTCAAGTGTTTGGATGCACTGGGATGTGATTCGTCCTTGATAGGTTCTCGCGTAGCCTTGTCGACGGCCCAGCAATTAAATAATGATAATCGCGCTGCGACATTGAGTCCTGAGCCTGGTGGCGGTTTGTCAACATCGTCGCTTTCCGGATAGACGCTGCACTCCTTTTCATCGAACCGGATAACTTCGCCAAGCAGCGCTCCAAGCTTTGGCAGTCCAGTCAAGTCGACAGGCTCCAGGAACTGGATCTCCCCAAACCCGACCCGACCAACGACGAGATTATTGAAAGAGGACAGTTCATCGTATCCCCTTTGTTTGAGTGTTGCAAGGTCAGGCTTCACGTAATAATCACCTTCCTCAAGCTCTCGTCCTTGGCCATTTTCTTCAACGAATTGTTGGCTTTGTGCGGTGAAACGGTTCGGGGTATTCTTTGGCCGAGGCGTTGGTGATTCAGTCACATTGATGGGATTCAGCGCTGCCTGCGCGTCCTTTTCACGTGATGCAGCGCTGAGTGCTGGGCTGAACACAACCTTGCTTCCACGAAGTCCACCGGGCGAGCCACCAGACTTGACGAAGATTTCGGTAGGCTCAACCCTTTTGTCCAAGATGACCTTTTTTACACTTTGCTTGGTGCCACTTCCAAGCGCAGGACTCGAGCTACGACCCAAAAGGAAGGCGTCAAAGTCCGACGAATTGTCACCGGCTCTGCTAAAAGACAATCCATTAGCCTTTCTAGAGTTCAACGAAAGGCTTCCAGCAAGGTGGGACGGGGAAGGAGCTGGCGACGACAGCGACGCGCCAAATCCTCGAAGTTTGGAGTTCGCAGGCGTGTATCCAACGCGAGTCATTGGCGACCGAGTCGGCACATCGACAAAGAACCCGGGCTTCTTCTTCTGGGAGGTATCAAGATCAAGGAGACGAGGCCCAGGAGGTAGTAAATTGAAGATCGGGAGGTCGGATCCTATTGGTTCAGATATCGAGGCTGTGAGCATACCCTGAGCACCAGGAACGGTTGTGGAAGCATTGAACAATCCACCAGGTTGGTTGGTCGAGCCAAAGAGACCGGCGCCGATGGTGGAAGTTGAAGCACCTAAAGCAGGCGCAGGCTTGCCAAACAACCCACCGGCCGTCGTTTGAGTATTTTGCTGACCACCAAGCGTACTGCCGAAAAGGGAACTTGCTGGCTGGGTAGTGTTTGTGCTCGTAGACTGCCCGAAAGTCCCGCCTCCAAAGATACCTCCCGCAGGCGGGGCGGGCTTCGAGCCAAAGGCACCAAAGGAAGCAGTCGGCGGAGGTTGTTGTGTCTGTTGTTGCTGCTGCTGACTAGCATTGCTGCCAAAGATGCCACTACCACCCCCAAACAGACCCCCTGTATTGCTCGTCTGTCCCCCACCAAACACTATCGGCGTATAATCAGGATAGAGAATTACCGACAGTAGCAAGGATGACATACATGGATTAGAAGCTGGTTGCTGCTGAGTAGCCTGTGGTTGTTGTGGCTGTTGTTGTTGGCCAAAGATGCCAGTGCCAGTTCCCCCGCCACCAAACAAGGAAGTCGTCTGTTGCTGCTGCTGGTTCTGCTGTGGCTGAGTCGAACCAAACCCACCGAACCCAGTCGTAGGTTGTGTTGTAGAAGCTTGCCCAAAGACTGGTTTATTAGCGTTATTACCTGAAAAAAGAAATTAGAAGAAGAATTAATCTCGATCATAAGAATCGCACCGAAACCTCCAAATGCACTATTGGTAGAAGTAGTGTTATTAGTGGATCCGAACAGGCCGCCAGTAGGTTGTGTCTGTTGCTGCTGATTCTGCCCGAATGTCCCACCACCACCGAAAGTAGAAGTTGTGGTTCCTTAAGATCAATCAGCCTGCGAGGCTCAGGAGCCTGAATGTGGAAACTTACCAGTTCCACTTCCAAATGCATTAAAGGGCTTAGCTGCAGTAGAACCAAACGTCCCGCCACTGCTGCCGCCACTAAACAATCCACTGCCGGTTTGCTGCTGTTGAGGTTGCTGCGGTGCTGATCCAAACGCACCGAATCCACCACTCTGCTGCTGTTGATTTTGCGGTTGACCAAAAGCGCTTCCACCGCCAAAAGCACTCGTCGTTGCTGGATTTGTTGTCGTGTTGTTAGTACCAAAGGCACCAAATCCAACGGTTGTGGTCGCAGGGGCTCCAAATGCTGATGTTTGTTGAGCTGGTTGCGCACCGAAAAGTCCCGTACCCGTGGCGGGCTGGGTAGTACCAAATGTTCCCGGACCAAAAGTACCTGCAGTTTTACGCCCTTGATTGTAGTCTTGGAGCCGTATTTCCTTGGAAAAGCTGTGAGAATTTTCAACAAAAGTATGACAACGCTTAATGTACCTCGACTGAAGTGTTTGCATAGGCAGGCATACAAGAAATAGATTGATACTGAAGGGTTAAATTCCCACTACCGGGGTCTTTTTCCGTATGTACAGCATAGGGCGGATTTGACGATCCAGTAGTTACAGGAGGTGCTGTTGTCGTGCCTACCATAGCAAGTTTATTGAGAAAGGAAAGTCGAACAATCACAGTAAAATCACGTACCCGTCGCGCCAAATGCTGTTGTCGCAGGCTTGCTCGCGCCAAAGATTGAATTTCCGGTCCCAAACGCGCTCGTAGTCGTGGTCGTAGCAGGCTGCCCAAACGCTCCCGTTCCAGAGCCGCTAGCAGCGTTGGATTGACCGAAAGCACTCCCTCCTCCAAAAGCACTCGTTCCTCCCCCAAACGCGCCAAAGCCTGTAGATGGTTTTGCGCCTCCAAACATTGGGTTTGTTGTATTACTTTGAGAGGCGTTTGTCCCTCCAAACGCGCCTTTCAAGCATAAGATAAGCACAAGATGTACATGATAAAAAGAAAAAAAGAAGACGCACCAAAGCCGGTGTTCGCATTCGCAGCCGGCGCACCTAGATTACCAAACATCGGATTTGCCTGAGATTGTTGTGCAGGTTGTCCAAAAGCACCTGTGCCCGTGTTCCCGAAGGCTGTTAAATTGTTCGGTGGACATGTTAAGAGAATGATCAAATTTGACTCACCAGAGGGCCCGAAGCCACTTGCGGGCTGTGCAAAAGCGCTCGTCTGCTGCTGCTGCTGCTGATTTTGTTGTGGAGTCGCCCACGAGGACGTCACATTACCGAACATGTCGAGGCAACAGGAATAAGTATTTGTCCAGTCCTTGATAATTCACAGCATGAACTTTCACAAGTCTTTCAATCTCCGGCACCCACGGTCCCGTGAAATAGCAAGGTGATTTAGCTTCCGTCCAGTCACGTGCTTAATTTTTCAGCCTTCGAGGCCCCTAGCTGAGCTCGTATCTGCACTCGGCGCTCACAGCATGCCTGATGGTTCCGCAAACGCGAAGAGAGTTCCCACTTTCAACACACTAGCGCGCGAAAAGGCATTCAGAGAACCACCCAGAGATGGCTCGACGTACAATATCTTAAACGATTTTGTCGCTCCTCACATTGAATCGTTCAACGCTCTGTTTGATGACTCTGGGTTACCTACAGGTGATGGCGATGGCCGAGGGCTGCTGTCTATTGCGCTCAAAGACATCGGAGAACGCGTTGTATTTGATGGAACTGGTGCAACAAATCCAGAAACTGGGACTACTGGGTGGGGGAACCGTATGAGGAGTGAGTATTATTCTACTTTTGGCAGACGAAGCAAAAACATAATCTCTGGCTAGTATGGATTGATTCCGTTGCAATCTCACGTCCCCAAGTTCCCGAAAAACTACTAGCAGCTTGTAAAGACATACGAGTTTATCCGTCTGAAGTAATCATCCAAATTTATCATCATCGGCCAACTTTGGCTCACCATCCAAAAATTAGGCACGAGAACGGTTGACATCATATCGAGGGCGTATGAACATGAAACTTTGTTGGACAGATACCTCGGGTCAAGTGCACACTACCATTAAAGATTGTGGACTAGTACCTATCATGGTTCGAGTGCGTGCAACGAACAGTTTTTATGCCTTTCCTAGATCAAATCACTGAAGAATCCTCCAAGTCTGCTAGATGTAATCTCCGCAACCTGTCTTCAGCGGATCTCGTGCGTCATCACGAAGAACCAGAAGAATTCGGCGGTTACTTCGTCATAAACGGAAACGAACGTCTAATTCGTTACTTGATTCTCCCCAGGCGCAATCATGTCATTTCTCTCATTCGTCCTTCCTTTTCTAATCGCGGTCCATCATACACTCCTTATGCACTTCAAATTCGCTGTGTCCGACCTGACCAAACCAGCGTTACTAACAATCTTCATTATCTATCGAACGGAAGTGCAATGCTTCGCTTCAGTCTACGAAAACAAGAATATGTGATACCGATTATGCTTGTACTCAAAGCCCTTGTCGGTGCTTCAGACCGAGAGATCTTCGAGGGAATTATGATGCAAGACTACGAGAATACATTCCTATCTGATCGTGTCGAGTTGCTTTTACGAAGTTTCAAGATGTTCACTATGCACACAGGAGAGCAGTGTTTGGAGTACCTGGGCGACAAATTCCGCGTCTTATTAAATATGCCTGAAGACTGGACAAATGCTGCCTTGGGCGCTTACCTTATTCAAAAGTTGATACTAGTCCATTTGGAGTCGCCCCGTGACAAGTTCCGGCTGCTTTTGTACGTGTCCCTTTGGACAGCATATCTTTTTCTTCTAATACTCTTTTGTAGGTTTATGCTTCGGAAACTCTATGCACTTGTAGCATCTTCGTGCTGTGCGGATAACCCAGACTCACCCCAGCATCAAGAAGTCCTACTTCCAGGACACTTGTATGGGATGATTATTAAGGAGCGAATGGATGAAATCCTTAATAATATTCGCAGCACTATGAGGATCGATGTGCGAAATAGGACTGTTGTAGATTTCAACGATAGTGAGTTTCACTACTGGTTTATGCTGTTCAGGATAGTGAGTTTTTGCAGAGAAGTACTTTATGAAAGTTCTGTCGAAAGTAAATTGTGACATTGGCGCAAAGCTTTCAAATTTCCTTGCCACCGGGAACCTTGTTTCACCTACAGGTCTTGACCTTCAACAAGCTTCTGGTTTCACTATTGTTGCCGAAAAACTGAATTGGCAGCGCTACATCAGCCATTTCAGATGTATACATCGTGGCGCATTCTTTGCAGAGCTCAAAACAACCACTGTACGGAAACTTCTGCCTGAAGCATGGGGTCAATCTCATTTCGTCTTTTTGATCTTGCCACAATTGACTCATGAACACCAGGATTTTTGTGTCCTGTCCATACACCCGATGGCTCGCCATGTGGTCTACTAAACCATCTCTCCAGGACATGTCGCATCGTGACTGCACCTCTATCTGTTGCCCACATTCCGTCTCTTCTTGCAGCCCATGGAATGACCCAGGCTTTTGCTCCTTCAATAGATGGCCGGAAAAATGTATGCGTCCAAATTGATGGGCGTGTCGTTGGTTGGGCGCGACCGTCGCTGGCGGCACAGCTTGCCAAGAATCTTCGCATATGGAAGACCGAAGGAAAACATGATGTCCCATTAGATCTAGAGATAGGATTGGTACCGGAATCAAAAGGAGGTCAATATCCTGGCCTATTCCTTTTCTCTTCGAGAGCAAGGATGATGCGACCAGTCAAGTATCTTCTAAATGGGCGTGACGATCAAGTCGGTCCCTTTGAGCAGGTCTATATGAACATCGCAGTTACTCCAGAAGAGATTGAACCGGATGCCTCGAGTCATGTTGAACACAACCCTACCAATTTCCTTTCGATTCTTGCCAACCTCACTCCCTTCTCCGACTTTAATCAAGTAAGGAAATTACTGTTTATTGTTTTACTATGTGGTAACAATGTTTCAGAGCCCACGGAATATCTATCAGTGTCAGGTATTCTGATTTGTATTCTTTACTCTAATAGCGTCACTCACAAATTATACAGATGGGCAAACAAACAATGGGAACTCCCTCGACAGCTCTTCGTCACAGAACAGACAACAAACTTTACCGATTGCAAAGCGGTCAAAGTCCGGTCGTTCGCCCTGCCTTACACAACACCTATGCTATGGATGCCTTCCCTAATGGCACCAACGCTATCGTTGCTGTTATTTCTTACACCGGTTATGACATGGAAGATGCCATGATTCTCAATAAATCAGCACATGAACGGGGTTTCGCGTACGGGACAGTCTACAAGTCACAAATTATTGATCTCAAAGATGCGAAAGGCGCTGTTAAATCTTCTACGCCTAATTTACACTTTGGCATCGGTAAGGACATAAGACTATCTGGTGATAGAGTTCATTCGTGTGCGGAGACGATTGACCTTGATGGTTTGCCCTACATTGGCACGATCATCAGCCCCGGGGAACCATTGGTTGCGTACATCGACGATACCAAGAATAGCACACAATTTATCAAGTATAAGGGCGACGAAACTGCACATGTTGATCAAGTACGTCTTATAGGTAAGTTCTTGGTCAGATAATATATTTCCCAATTCAAGACAACAAATTTAGGTAGTGATGGTGGTGATAGCGAATTACAAAAGGTCCAGATCACGCTAAGGATAACGCGTTCTCCGGTCATTGGCGACAAGTTCTCCTCCAGGCATGGGCAGAAGGGTGTCTGCTCACAGAAGTGGCCTGCGATAGATATGCCTTTCAGCGAGAGCGGGATGCAACCAGACGTGATCATCAATCCTCATGCATTCCCTAGTCGTATGACCATTGGCATGTTAGTCGAAAGCATGGCCGGTAAGGCAGGTGCGATGCATGGGCTCGCGCAGGATGCCACCCCTTTCAAGTGTGTGCGACGTTCTTATCATAATTCTTTGATCGCCTAACGACTTTCATCAGATTCTCTGAAAAAGACACTGCCATTGACTATTTTGGGGAGCAACTTCTCGCGGCTGGATACAACTACTATGGAAACGAACCTATGTATTCTGGGATCACGGGCAAAGAGTTTGCAGCCGACATATATCTTGGTGTTGTATATTATCAACGTCTAAGACACATGGTGCTCGACAAGTTCCAAGTACGTACCACGGGGCCTGTTGATCCTGTAACACGACAACCTGTCAAAGTGAGTACCTTATATTCAATACTTTTATCAACATCGGAAAAAATTTCTGACTTTTGAAAAGGGTCGAAAACGAGCTGGGGGCATACGATTCGGTGAGATGGAACGTGATGCACTTATTGCACATGGCACGTCTTTCTTGCTACAAGACAGGTTGATGAATTGTTCTGATTACTCGACGGCTTGGGTATGCCGAACATGTGGAAGCCTTATTTCTTTGGGATACGATGACATCAGTCTTGGAGAAGTGTCAGTTGGAGGGTCAGGTTCGATCAGAGCAACAGGTCCCAGCGGCGAATATTGCAGGACATGTCGCGCAGCTGCTGAAGCGGAAGAGGAGAAGGAGCGGCAAGCTCTGGAGACAGGTCAACACCTACAAAAGCCGAAAGCTGATGTTCGTGTCTCGATTATTTCGCAACACGTTCTTGGAAGGGCTTCAAAGGGAGGTGACCTTGATGTTGTCGCTGTGCCTTACGTCTTCCGCTACTTATGCGCGGAGTTAGCATCAATGGGAATCGCCATCTCCCTGGAGGTACGATGAGCATAAAAGAAGTATCTTACTATGTAATTCCGCACTATCATAATTATCTCTATCTGGGCAATGAATCAAAGATATAAGGACACCAACACTTTTTACTCCCAAAGATTAAATAATTGATAAAGGTACAGTGAACTCCAAAACATAGGTGTTGCCATACAACATACGAGTCAAGTCGCCACTAGGGGCATGGTTTTGCGCGAATAGGGCACTTATGTAATGTACCGGTCATTGAAAACTACAGCGAATTGTCTTTTGCCAACTATAGAATTTCTATCCATCCATTGCCCCGTGACAACGCTATTACAAAGTTTCCAATTGCAAATTTTCCTGGTTCCATTTTATGCTGGTTCAGAGACGATAGCAGGTTCACCTCCAAGGAGCAGTTCCAGCAGGGATTCCTGAATGCGTGTGTCTGTGACGACAGCCTGGTCATGGTAAGGAGGCTGTGATTTATCGAATTGTTTAGAATCCAGTATATCGGCCCTAGCGAGGAACATGTCGAGAATGAGACGACATTCGTCGGCTGTTGTAGCCATTGAGAAAAGTCGGTGCATATCCAGTGCATCCTCGCGTGAAATATGAGGCTGGGTACCTCGGTCGACGTAGGCTGGCTGAGGCTTGTGATTTGGCGATGCGGGTGGTATAGGTGATGTTACCTGAGAGCGCGAAACCTTGGAGGGAATGGACGAAGAGCGGCTATCCGACCTCTGTCCACTCACAGTGCGGGGAGGGTGTATAACTGATTGAACACTGTCGAGTTTATGCTGTCGTTGGAGCTGCGCATGACCGTTAGCAAAAACATGCTGCTGTGTTTTGCCATTGGAAGACGGCTGAAGATGTCCATTGTCATGCGCATGCGGCTGCGAATGACGGCTAGATGCAATTCCACTATGTACACGTTGCTTGGGAGATAAAGGAACGGTCGGCGCTAGAATCAGTCCAGAATGATTGCTCGTTTCCAAATGCGACTTCCTTTGACCAACGGTTGCAACACCCAAACGAGAATCATCCTCGAATGAGTCAGAAGGTGAATCAGGAGGTGAAATCGGTCGAGGGGCCGGAGGTGGACGAGGAGGTACCGGGCGATTGGCAAGAGAAGATAAATTGTTCAGCGACGACTGTGAAGGTATCTTTCGAGCTTGTTGTGCAGGTAACCTTGAGGAGATGTCATCAGTTCCGCGTGAGCGGTCCCCATTACCAAGAGACAATTTAGATATCATCTTCTGTAATCTTCCCGTACCCTTTGATTTTCCGTTTTGCGATGTCCAATAACCATCACTTGTGTTATCGGACAGAGATCCTCCCATGTCAGGTGGACCTTTCGAGAGAAAATTAATCAAATCTTTCGTATTTGCAGAGGCATCATCCTGAACATTGCCTCTGGGTGTCGCCGGTCTGGCTGAAAGTTTTGTAGGAGCTAGGACAAGAACTTCGTCGTCGTCCGACGCACCCATGACTTCGTCCAAATCAAGAGAATCTCGGTTGCGTTGAGCTTTACGGGTATGCGAAGGGAGAGAGGAATTATGGATCTTGATAGTATGGCGGTGTGTCTGCATTGGGTATGGATCTACTGTCGTGGTGGTGGTGGTGGTAGCGGGTGCGGGTGCGGGTTTTGACGTATGATATGATGATTTTGCAAACAAGCGTGGTGCAGCACTGGAGCCTGAAGTAGAGACTGACCGCACGCGGCTAGAAACTAGTGCGGTGGTTGGACGCGCACTGACACTAGCCTGACGGTTGCGAGTACTTGGTAGAGGAGGAGGAGGAGGCTTCGGACCAACTTCTTCTTCGTCTTCCTTGATAGAATCTACACGGTGAAGAAGAGAAGGGCGGCGACCAGCTGTTCGTGCAGTAGGCGTGGAAATTTCAAATTCTGATACCGGACCTGGCCGTCGATTCCCACTTTCCTTCTCCTGTTTGTACACCTTTCGGGTGATGATCGGGAAATCAGAATTGATGGATGACTAACAAGGGCGCAAACGCATACCTCCATGGTCTTCAACCGGTCGGGGGTGAGTGATACTTTCATGGTCGATGACGAACGCATCAGGTCGTCAAATTCTTGCTGGAGCGCATTACTCTATAGAGGGTTAGACAGGATGTGGTAATGTATGCTGTTGAATAACCGACCTCGTGTACTGAATCGTCAAGCGGAGTTGCTGTATGCTTGGAACTCTTTTCACTAACACTAGCAAAAGAATTGGACCTTTTATGACCGTTTGGAACATCACCGTCAATAGATGATCTGCTGTTAACTCTGAACATCTTCATAGTTCGTGTCTTCTCAATTGAAGATCTGGAGCCAGGATTGACGGTGGAGCTTGGGTTGGCTGCTATAATGGAACTTTCGATCGAGGATTCCTTGGTCGAAGACATATCTTGCTGGGGAGAAGACGTGCGGGAAGGCTTTTCATTCCTTGTTAACGACTTACTTCGACGCACTTTTGGAGCTTTAGATAATTGTTCTATCTGTTCATAAACTGGAGGATTGTCAGCCCTAGCGATAAGTCAATCTGACATCATGACACGCCTTTCATCTTCTTAAAAAGATCATAAATAGTATAATCTTCACAAAGGGCAATGAATAAGTCTTGGACAGTTGCACTGCTACGGCTGCTGTCTCGTGCAACGACGCGACCGACATTCGACAAAATATGTCTGAAATAACATAAGTTTCGAGGACATTGTAATAGATTTCGTACTCACTCGCACAAAGCTCTATACGTATAACGGTCCGGTCAGAAAAGAAGACGATTTACTCAGGTCCGGGAACGCACTCAAGGATTGCCGTGAGATAGAGAGCAGCGGGCACTATTCGAGCATCCTTAGGCGGCATCCTTCCTGCAGCAATCATTCTGTCGTTTGTGTAATTTTCCGCTGCGGTGTCCTCGTCATATTCGTTGAGAGTTGAGTAAGCTCCGCATTTGAGTCTCAACAGCTAAGAAGTGCTAGTCAGAGAACGAAATGAAGAAAGATGTGGAACAAACTTCAAACGTCCATTGCAAATCGAAAACCTTGGAATCATCCTCAAGAGCACTTGAATCAAGGGCTGTTGTACGATCCCAGTACGCCCTTAACTCAACTTCTGCTTCGAGAAGTGCTTCTTTACCAAGGGTAGTGGGGAGCAAGCTAAGCAAGCTGGCACGTAGATTGTTCGTTAGGAGAGAGCCCGCTTTTTTGAGCATGGTAAAGAGAAATTCATCCAGAAATACATTTATCGAGTGGAGAGCCTCGACCTTGAGCTTTGTTGGCCTTATTTCTGAGAGAATCACATCTGCAGAGTGAGCAGAAATGTATGAAGGGCCTGTGCATTGACAATGATACTCGAAACACGACAGAATCTCACTGGGGACTTACCAAGGCTATCTGGGGAGCCAGCCATGGCGAACAGAAGGAAACGGCCTTGGGAGTCGAAGGCGAATCAAGTACATAGACACCAAATGCGGGAACTATTTCGGAATGTCACAAAGTGATCGTATCAGTCAGTCATCTGACGACAGTTAACATAGCTACTAACTTCCATCATCACGACTGCACTGCAGCCCAAGTCCAGATTTGATGGATATATATCCGAGACTCATGGTACGGTTTCTTTCGATCGGTAAATTCAGGTGTGGCGTGAAGTGCAAGAAGCAATCTCGCTGAGTTGACTCGGAACCATCTTATTTTTTAACTCCATCCAATGGCATCCATAAGGGATGTTTGTTGACTTGTTCGTGCCCATGTCCTGAAACGCCTTAAGAAACCATCATTCAATATCCGTACGCGATCTTTTCACCGGTTAGACACAGCAAGGCCAGCTTCTCACAGCACTCCAAGGAGGAGATGTCCGTAGCATACGCGGCCAAATGTATGTAGTACGGCCCCGCGGCCGGTCCTTCAAACGTTCATTCGTGGACCAGGTTGGTCAGATTATGTAAGTCAATGTTGCTTTCTTGCAAGTTGCAGTCTCTCGTCTACAAAACAAGTTCGAAACGCTGTAGGTCTCCGTAGTCAGCATCGCTCCATACCCAAACACCAAAAATGCGCCAAAGCGAATCACCCTCAATGACCCGATCTACTCACATATCAGGCTCGAGGGCTGGATGTCAACCTCCCGGACTCACGATGCGACAATGTCCATATTCCCAATCCTCCTAAAGCGTACCTCGGTGCTCTCGATACACTTCCCCTCGAGCTCCTTGGTGAAATTTTCCGGCAACTCGATCTATGTACCCTTACGGATTTCCGACACGTAAATCGACGAGCTATGTGGTTGTGGAATCCTTTCCTCAGTACAAAGCGATCAGGGAACATGCATACAATGCGCACCGTGGAATCATATACATCAAGGTTAGCCGGTGGATCACCTGCAAAACACTTTACGAGAACTCATGCACAGCTGAATGTGAAGAGTGCGGCAATTTTGGCGGCTGCCTCTACATCCTTACTCGGTTTGCTGTCGGAGGATACACTTCATCTACCACTGTGGTATCGTCATGCGATTCGAAAGTTTGGGCTTAACTGTAAGATCTTTGGCATTGTCTAGCATGAAAAGCATACCAGGTATATATTTACCGAACCAAAGGAAAGTTCGTGCGCACATCACATTGGTAGACTCTGGTTGCGCTCGTCGCGCAGGTAATGTGCTGCACAGCTCCGTCAGTACCATGTAACAATATGTATCGAGCATGACAGCTCGAGACTCGTTCGACGGGAATCAGGAAATCCGTTGCGATTTCATGTCAATCGTTCCGACGGTTAACAAAAATTCCCGAGAGTCGGAAGGGGCTTCCATTGTACAGGATGTCAGAAATTCCACTATGTACAGCCTACATTTCAGACGGAAATTCACCGCAGGATAATTTAAGGAATGCGGGAATATGATTTGAGTCCGGAAGTTGATTTTGAGCGACAGGGTTGCATTTGTCCCCGCTTCTCGTAACATATTCTTGCAGCTACAGGTATGCAAATGACAATCCTGTTCGCACATGCAGCTAAGAGATTCATTAGCCGAAAAGGCAATCACGTTGCACATCTTCCAATGATTGTAACGTTGAGTTAGAATAAAAGGAGAGCTTAGCGCAAAAGTTGGAATGAACTGTGGTTCTCAAGTCTTGACAAGTCAATGTATCTCATAGTTCAAGCACTACTCGTCAACGACGATATTCCCTATATTGGGCACTTCTCTGTATTTCACTTTTCATGTTCAACGTTAATGTGTTCATATTCAACGAGAGTGACAATAAGAAATGCGACTGACCTTAAGCTTGATGACAGGCATGGTTCGCACGATTTTCAAGAACATGATTCAAGAAGATTTGTTGGCCACCGCACGGCTTCTAGTGTTGTACGCATAACTATATTGTTATATAAATGTCAAATAAACGTGTATTGAATTACAACTGTGCGAGTTGAATGTAATCACCAGTAACTGTGACTTCGAGTCTCTAATCACGATATACAAGACCGTCAATTCTCCAGCATGATTTGGACAGAATCGACTTCCAACTGCTCTTCCGTGGTAGCCTTCTCACGAGGACTTGTTTGCAGCAATGGTGAGGAAGGTAATGAAAGCTCATCCTCCTCTTCCTTCTGAAGACCCCAAAGCACTAGACCATCCTGAACCATGTCTGATACCTCCCCAGAGATGAGATCCTCCATCCCGCGAATCTTTGACGGCAGGGAAGGTGCCGATGAATAATTTGTCGACGGAAAACTGAGAAAGTCGTATTGCTGGTAGCTCTGTTGATTAGATCGAGAGGGGGATTGCAGAAGTTTCGACGCAGCGTTGTATCGTTTGACTTCATGGTTGACAGGACCTGCGATCTGTCGTAGGACCTGATGATATGGGTCAATGAGATGTGAACCAGTGATGAATAAAGGAATGCTCACCCATGGACCTAGGCTACCGTGTCGCTCCTTTGTCATTGAGGGCCGCTGAATAGGCTCCATAAGATATGAAGGGAGGATTAGCGGAGAAGCAGGGGGTGGAGTTTTGAGCGTTGGGGCAAACGGTGTGTCAGAGGGCTTGGGCGAATTATTCCTGTGCACATTTCGATGGTGCTTTGCAAGTTGGCGTGGAGTCCGGAACGATTCTTGGCAATCTTGAAAAAGGTAAGCGTCAATTAATAAATTTGACGAAGCTTGGATACTTTGGTAGGCACACCGCAAAGGAAGGAGTACATGGCCTTTGAGATGTCGAAAAAGCTTTGCCCAATTGACTGCAGGCCGTCCACAGTGCTGCCACCTACAAACAGAAAATTCCTATGATAGTACGTCAGAGCGATGACACATGACGGAAATGTTTCTTTGCATGCCTCGAAAATCTCTTGGTGAGCGTAAGCTAAGTGTCGAATAAGCTTCTCGGCTGAATTAAGGACTACATTGCAATTGTTCCATCTGCAAGGTTGTTCCCTCATTCGAGAGCATGATAAAAGTATTGCCTCCCGTTCAAGTTCATCTGAATACTTGTAAGATTCAAGAGTGAATATAAACACTTCACGAACCAGTAGCCAGGTTATTTGCGGGATCCAGATCAATTACATCATTGTCTTTATATTTGTTACTGTCAAGAAGCTCAACTAAAGGTCACATTAAAGCCATACCTTCATCCTCTATCCCATCACCCTCAGCCCTTTGATGTCTACCCAATGATGTCTCTTTGTCACTCGATATCCCTGATATCCCTCTGTTACTCGACTCTCTTTCTGACTCGCTCGCAAGCCGCCGTTTTTTCCTCAAGTGCTGAGCCTTTTGCTGCTTTATCCAAAATGGAGCAGGTGGTACAATGATATAAAACGATTGAGTAGACCCTCGCGCGTGTCGAACAGCATTACGATTAAGATCTGTCCGAAGTTCGTGGCTTGGTCCAGCAATCGGCGATGACGACAGAGAAGGCAAGAAAAGGGGAGTGGTCGGTCGCTCAGGGAACAAATTTTCGTTGACTGAACGATTATCATCGTTATTCGACGGTAAACTCTGTGGTACTTCTTGTGCAGTGGGTGCTATGAATGTCTTCTCTATAGGAGAAGCATGTAATTTGCTGGTATCGGGCACTATCATCAAATGAGAGTTCGAACTTTGCGGTAATGCGGATTCTGATGACATTGTGCTTGACACAGGAGATTCAGAGCCATCGGATGTCAACTTTGCCTGATCAGGTTTAACTGCCTGCTGTGGGTAAGTATCAGCAGTTTGCGGAAAACGTTCGACATTTTTGATAGAGGCTCGAAGCATAACATCCGCGCCGTCAGAAGTCTGTGATGTCATTCCAGAAGCACGGCGTTTAGCAGGAGGTTCTAATGCCTGCGACACAGATGCGTCATCGGGCTGGGATCTCTTCAGAGAAGAAAAGCCGAGAGCACGCAAAATGTCCTTCGCAAGGCTCTTCTTATTTGCCTGCGAGGGCGTACGCTGCGACGATGACGATACCGCAGATGACTCTGTAGGTGTGAGAGGAGCTTTAAAAGCCGAAGAAGTTATATTTTCCAGATTATTCCTTGACATACTCAATGCTCCGGAACTAGCAGATGCCTGCAATGCTTGATGCTGCGGGACACTATACGGACGATATCCGTTCCGTGAATCTGGAGCGTCAGGTTTATTTGGAGGCTCGGCAGTAATCTCTTGATCAGGGGGGGAGGGTTTTTCGACTTTAAGAGAAGCCACTAGTGTCTGGAGCGTCATTGTTATGGGTTTCTGGCCATCCGTGCCTGGAATGGCAACAAAGACTTGAGAATTGGCGTCCTTTACAACTTTGATGTTCGTATTGATGAGCGGCATTTCAGATGATGGAGTTGCAGTTCTAGCCCAGCCTACAATAGACTGACTGAACCGTTGCCATAATAATGTCTTATCATCGACAGAGGGCTCAGTTTGATTAGAACTATCGATCGACGGTGCCACGTGAACCGGGTTTGAATGTGAGGGCGTCCTGTTGACGAGCTGTGCTTGTACATTCGCTACAGTAGCACCGAGTTCAGTTCCATCTGGCTTGGCTGATACGTTTGGCAGTGGGATGGAGGTGGACAATTGAGGATTAAATGTCTGTTTCCAATGCTTAGCTCTATAGCTGCTGTAGAAAGGCAGAGATGACTGACCTTCATTTTTGACGCGTCCGATGTCCCATAAGTGGATCCAGATGGCGGTGCTAAGGAACAAATTCTCAGAAGAGATATCAAACAACGAAAGTTTAATTTTACGGATTTGATATTGCTGCACCCTGGACGAAGTCACGAAGTTTGGGACGGCGGGTACTTGGCCAGACTGAGTCTGTAGATGATTTTGTTGCTGATGATTTTGTTGCTGTACAGACATGTTGAACGATGCCGGCACAGAGTGAGAGACTGATTGAACTTGATTCAACTGTGATGCAGAAACTACCGGCTGCATCGATAAGGCTTGTCGACCTTGTTGTACTGGGACTTGTTGCCTTACAGAGGGGCGACTCGTTATCGACGATGGTTGTGAAGCGGAATTTTGTTGAGGTTGAACATGATTTCTTGGATTGACCGGCTGGGATGTCTGGGGCTGCCATGCAGGCCGATAGTGGGTGAATTTCATAGCATCCCCATTCTGCTGACTGTATGAGCTCCCCGAGGGTTGGTTTCCCGTTTGAATTGTTTGATAGCTCGTTCCGTATATCTATCAATGGAAGTCAAGGTCAGCAGCCTTAATAATGAAGGAATTAACCACCTGTTGCGTGTACTGTTGCATGTAAGGAGGATGACGATGCTGCGCGGTAGGAAGGTTTGTCTGTCCTGATGAGCCGGCCAAAGCTGGCGTCCTATAGCAAGAATGAGTTACGAGGCCGAACAGAGTAGAACTTAACTTGCCTTGATCCAGAGGTACCCGCAAGTGCCTGTAGTTGACGCCTGGCAGTTCTATAAGCCACGCCCATAACAATGATTTGAGACGCGTACTTACTCTGCTTCCTTTCCTTCCTGAATCTTCCGTAAAAGCTCCTGCTGCTGATCATAAGCCTTCTTAGCTGCCTCATTTATTGCCTTGAAATGGTCCAATTGGGCCTGTGCCTCCTCAGCACGTTTGACGTTCGCCCGGTATTCCTCCTCGCTCACGATACGAAAATTGACGAGGTCAGAGCTGTTTGGCGTTCCCTGAGACATCTTTTCTCGGAAATAAGAAAAAAGGCAGGCTTTGTCGATAGCCAGTCTGGGTCAGCAGAGCGTCGTAGAATCCTCGAACAATGTTACCGTGAGAATTTTTCCTGAAATGTCTCTTGCTCGCATCGCTTTTTCAGGAGTACGTTTGTGTCGCGGTTTCGCGGCCATTTCGTCCAACTCACCACCTCGAACGGGTATTGTTGGCTCATATCAAGTTTTTGACCGACACGTCAAAAGGATCCAAAAAGACCAGGCGGCGACACGCGATGGAGGTGAGAGGAGTAAGACAGTTGATTATGTTCGCGAAGAGGTTGCAGACAGAATGATGGAACGCTTTCTTGTATGTTAAAGTACTTCAACTGCGTGGATTACTTTGTGACATGATTGAAATGTAGGATATAAAGCGAAAGTTCAATACAATCCTTGACTTAGGCGCCGGACCAGGTCATTTCTCCAAACTGCTGGAGTTGGATAAAACAAAGAAATGCATTATGGTTGACGCTTCCGGTATGCGTGATTTCGATGTTCCAATTCTCAAGATATGAGCCATTTTCTAGAGAAAACGTTGCATCGAGATCCAGACTCGGAATTTGAAGGTTGGTGCATATTAAGGACCATTGACTATATTTCAAGCTAGAACAGTTGAAGTTGAAAGAATACATGCGGAGGAGGAAGATTTACTACAAGTAGTTCAGCCGAACTCACAAGAAGCAATTGTGTCTTGCCTAAGTCTTCACTGGGTTAATGACCTTCCTGGTTCGCATTGTCGATACCGTATATTTTTTCTGTAACGAACTCACATGATTGTGTTGGCAGGAGTGTTAGTACAAATCAAAGAAGCTCTTAAGCCCGATGGTTTGTTTCTCGCAGCTATGTTTGGTGGAGAAACCCTATTTGAGTTAAGGTTAGCGTTTTGTAACACATTATAACACGCTTTCTTACCCTTCTAGGACGGCACTACAACTGGCAGAGGTGGAACGAGAGGGCGGTATCTCGCCTCATATCTCTCCCATGACAGGTAAATCATGATTCAATAGAACTATTGTATCAGGGTCTAATCAGGTCCAGATACCAAGGACGTATCCAACCTTTTGGGTCGAGCGGGATTTACGTTGTTGACTGTTGACATTGACGAGATAAAAGTTGCTTATCCCAGCATGTGGGAACTGCTTGAGGATCTGTCCGACATGGGCGAGGGAAATGCCGTCATAGGCCGGTTCGTTATTCCTATTGTGTCTCTTTGGATTTGTCACTTTTCCTCTCTTATAGACGCAATATGATCAAAAGAGATACCCTGGCAGCTGCATCTGCGATCTACAAAGGCAAGATTTAACTCATTCGATAATTGTAATTTCGTGATTGTTCAACGCCTTACCAGAGCTTCATGGAAATGAAGATGGGACTATTCCGGCGACTTTCCGGGTCATCTATATGGTCAGTTCTGACACTACCAGTACATGATACTCTCACTCACTAGTCATACTTCTATCAGATTGGATGGAAGCCTGCTCCTACCCAGCCTAAGCCTCTGGAGCGAGGAACTGGCGAGGTTAATCTGAAGGAAATATTATGATACGTACGTCTCCTTATGTCATAGGCGTCGTTCAATTTTTACGTTATGATTCCAGGTTGGTATGAAAATCGACTAGAACCGGGCTGAAAAATCCCAGTCATATCTAAGCTTTAGCTTTACACCTGCAAATTCAAAGAAACTATGTTATATGTTACGAAAGAATCTTGTGCAATCAGCTTAAGCACGAGGATGTATGTAGTATATCGCAGGGGATAATAGGACGTCGTCCTCACTAATCAAGACAACACTGGCAACTATACTCTGGAAGCGATATGCTAGCGTGCGTACGTGAACCGAGAGGGGAAAGGGAAGAAAGAAAGAGAGTACAATGGGGGATTACAATTATCGTCTCTGATCTAGGCCAAAGTGAACGGATCAGATCATTCTATTCGTGAACCCCTAATCATTTCCAGATGATAAGTACTTAGCAAGTTGTCGGCGTGACATAATTTTATTATCCCTCTGTCTGTCGGATCCTTGAAGTTGATGTTCAGGCTCACTTTCTCTCCTCCACTTTATGAGGACATTTTCCTTCGTGCGTCTCCTCGCGTGTGTGAGTGAGAGATGGTCTGGGGCCCACAGTTCTACTCCTTCTTTTGTTTCAGTGTCTGCTCTGTCGTTTCCCTCAATGTCCTCATGGTCTGCATACCATTTGATATGTGCTGATTGTCTGGCATTTTCATACAGACCTGTCAATGATGTCAGTGAGGTGTTGTTGGCCCGGCCTCGGCTTTAGTTCATATGCCTCCGTTACTGCCGCCGTATTATCAGCATATGTGTAATTGTTTAACTTCGTTACATCTGTGCGTGTATGCAGTTGCGAGCAGAGCGACCAGCAAAGACTCATACTGTCGACGGACTAGATATGAAACGTGACCTAGATATGAAACGGCGGAGGTAACCAGCTTCTACTCACTGCATTCCGTGTTGGATTCCTTTGGTAGATATTTTATGTATTGCCATACATATGCTCTATGGAACACCCAACTTAAATTTTATGTTTGTGAGCTCCAGAACCAGAACAAAATCAAAATCGCAAGATGATGAAAAATTTACCGTTTCATCTCATTTCATCTTTGAATTGTAACAGAAATTCAAGTCCAATATCTCTCAAAAACCATACATGTAGTAGGACATAGCACACATCAATCTACCATAGTTTAGACATAGAATATGCATGGGAGTGGAGGATGCAATGAAATGACGAAGAGATAGATTTGCGTGACAAGATTTAGAACTCAGCTCGGCATGCACTTTCGTCGACACGACCTGCACAACACAACTTTGAATTCTTGAATTTTTTTCATAGCCTCCCTAACTGCCGTCATCTGCTCTTTCATACCACGTATTTCGTCAAGGAGTTGCAAGAAGAGCTGTTCTGAATTGCAACAGCTGGAGACGAGATTGTGAGGGCTTGAAGGATTGAGTCATGTCATCACAACTGGCATGGACAACCCTACATTGAACCCATGGCATTTTAGCTGGGAGGCCTGGCTCACAGACTTCCAGGTGGCATTTGGGCTGCATGACCCTGGGTTGCAGCAGGGCTCCAGGTCCATTACGGACTACTGCACTGCATTTTTCAAGCTGAAGGGGAAGCTTGGTGTGGCTGATGCCAACAGCAAGTACATCAAGGACTGCTTTTGGAAGGGGTTGAGTGCAGCAGCCATGGAGGCCCTCATCAATATGGACTTTGCCATGGCAGAAGAGGCATGGGACATTCTTTTATGCAGGGAGGGCAAGCTTGCGGACATTGCGGCCAGGAGAAGGGGTCAGTAGCAGGGTGGAGGGGTGCCAAGGGCCCAGCAAACAGCACTGGCTCTTGCAGCAGCACCTCCAGCATATGTGGTGCTGCCACCAGCATTGAAAGACTCCAAAGCCATGGATGTCAATCATGCAAAGACAGTCCCAGCAAAAAAGTGTTACAAGTGTAGCAAGATGGGGCACTTCATGGCCAACTGCCCATCATGGTTGGCATCCCTCAAGGCAGCTGTGCAGGAGGCATTGGAGGTGGAGATGAAAGGAGAAGGATCAAAACCAGGTTTTGTGTAAGGTTGCCTCATGTAGTTGCAGCAGATGCAACCGACCAGCATCATGTATTTGCATGTAATAACAATACAGCATTGCATGATTCTACCACAGCAAAAACAGACAGTTAGCATGCAGCAATCATACACGCTAAGTCACCCTAGTCCCCCTACTTTGCTCTCAAACTCCCAGTTACACTCAGCATCTCTCAGCCAGCGCTTGCATTGCCTGTGTTGGTTGACATGTGGGCAATAGTATACTCCAGGGCCAGCTGTTGCTTCATACACTCAAGGTTTGTATGTAATGGAGCAGAACATTCCAACGGTTCACAAAAAACACCCAATGAGGCTCAGGACAATTGATAATTCAGATGTCAAGTTGGGACCAATCATGGAGGAAGTGCACATTTGGATTACAATTGGAGACCATGCAGAGATGCTAGTCCTGGACATCGCAGACATTAGCAATGATAATCTTATATTGGGCATCAGTTGGCTGCACTGCTACAACCTCAACATCAATTGAGATCGCTCCACAGTGCGTTTTGAGTCTAGCTACTGTCAACAATTGTGTTTGGAGGCTGAGGGTGAGGTGCTACCACCACAACCAATGCTGAGGGCATTTGCAGTAAAAACAGCACTAAAAGAGCGTTTCTGGGGCCTGAAGCATGTGAAGACATGGAGGACAAGGTTTCTACGGCAGAAAAAGGGGGCAGCTGTCAGGGCAGCTTGTGCAGGCATTGTGGAAGCACTGGAGGAAGCAGAGAGATGTGGAGGGGAGCTGGGAGTGGAGGCATACCTGAAGCAGAAGTGGAATTTGAAGTTGACGAGAGGCAGAGGGGGTCCTCAACTGGTGGTCAGTGGAAGCAAAGGCATCGAGGAGTGTTTCACAGACCTTGGTGGAGGAGGTGGTGGTGAAGGATGGAGTGGAGAAGCAGAGGGCAGTAGAGGAGTTGGTGCTGGCAGCTTTTCACGAGTTTTTGGACATATTCAGCAAGGAGGGTTCAGAGAGGCTGCCAAGGCACAGGAAACATGACTTAGGCATTGACTTGTTCAACAAGGTGGAGGTTCCGCTGCCTGGGAAGCTCTATCAGCTCATGCCAGCAGAACTATGGGCACTAAAGCAGTTTTTCGACAAAAACCTCACAAAGGGCTACATCTAGCTATCTAGCATGCTATGTGGGGCCCCAGTCTTCTTTGTTAAAAAGAAGGATGGGTTCTTGCAGCTGATGGTTGATTTTTGGGCCCTGAATGCGGTCACCAAGCCAGGTGCATATCCAATTTCCCTCACAAATGAGCTGTTGGACTAGCTGAAGGTGGCCAAGGTGTTTACTGTGCTGGATATGTGGTGGAGCTACTATAACATGAGGATTTGAGCTGGTGATGAGTGGAAGACCTCCTTTGGCATATGTTACAGTCAGTTTGAATTTCTGGTCATGCAGTTTGGGCTTTGCAACGCACTAGCAGCGTTCCAGCAGATGGTAAACGAGTTGTTCCACAATCTAGTGGATGTCTACTTGGTCTTGTATCTTGACAATATCATCATCTTCTCAGAGGACCCATTGCAGCACAAAGCCCATATCAAGGAGGTTTTGCAATGCATGCACAAGGCTGACCTGTTCCTCAAACCAAATAAATGTTGCTTCAACACAACAGAGGTTGACTATCTAAGGCTGAAGATCACTCCTGGCTGTGTGGGTATAAACCCCATCAAGGTCAGTGGTGTAACCAAGTGGCCAACTCCATAGAACATGCGACATGTAAATTAGTTCCTGAGGTTCTGCAATTTCTATCAGTGTTTTGTGAAGGACTACACGGCAATAGTGCAACTGTTGGAGAGACTGAAGAAGAAGGATTGTGCATGATAGTGGAGTGTGAAGAAACAGACAGTGTTCAATGCTCTGAAGAGTGCCTTTGTATGGGCGCTGGTGCTAGTGATGCTAAATATGGAAGCAGCTTTTCAGGTGGAGACAGATGCATCAGACTTTGCGGTGGAGGCAGTGTTGTTGCAAAAGGTGGAGAATGGGGAGTGGTGGCCAGTAGCTTTCTTTTCAAAGGCATTGCAGCCTGTGGAACAAAATTATAACATCCACAATAAAGAATTGCTGTCAGTAGTGCATGCATTTGAGGTGTGGAGACCATACCTAGAGGGTAACTCATTCCCTGTTGATGTTTTTGTTGAGGTTCTTGGAACTCTACCTATTTCATCATACTTTCCTTTCTTATCTGTATTATTAATACTTACAATTTTTTGGCTGTCCTGCCCAAGTCACACCTCAGTTGTTCTACCACTACGTTGGTTTATATCTGAGGTGTGTATATTTACATATTATATCAAAACCCTACTCATTATCATACTTTACTCTACAGTATTTGACTTACGTCTATTTACAACAAGTAGAGTATTAACTCAGTTGTTCTACCACTACGTTGGTTTACACAACAGGTTATGGGCCCTGTACCTTGTGAAAAATTTAAGAAGACTGTTTTTAACCAACGGATAACAACTCAATAAAATTTTTACTGGAATCTTGCTATATCAGGTGCCAGCATAATGCTACTATCCTTCTCCCTTACTGAGGAGCAAAAATGCTGAGGGCATGAGAATTACGCAAGCTGGAGGTTTCAAATGATTGCACATGGAAAACCTTGCAGCCTTCTCAATTATTGGGAAAATAAAATCTCCATCCCTGAATTGTTATTCAAACTATCAAGTCTAGACAATAAAGCTCACTATACTACCTCTCCCTTGACCATACTCATTCCCATGCAACTGACCCCTGTTCACTCGTGATCACCAACTGAACTAGAATACGAACTCCGTGAAAGTGTTGCGCTATCATCAATCCTAATAAATCTAAGCAATATATTGGGATCAGGTGTCAACCCAGAAGGGTTTTCTCATGAAGTATGGGAATTCCTGGAGAAGCAGTATGGAAAAGGAAGCAAAAGACTATGTAACATAAGGGAAGAGGAGTTAGCCAGGTGCAAATTCTCAGATGGAGGAAAAGTTGCTGGTGAAGGTGGACACATCGAAAAGATGTGTACATTAAGGAAGGTCACTAATGATGCTGGAGCAAACATTACCAATGAGAGGTTCATCACTAAACTTCTTGACTCATTTCCCGAGTCATGGAATCCTGTAGTCTCAACAATGTATGGCAAAAGCAACCTAGTAAGGGTTATCCAAACTCTAACAACACATGGAGAGCGCATTGCGAATCAATCCAGATCAGAAAGCATTCTAACTAGTCCCAATGCAGTAAAAGCACTTGAAACCATGATCCATGCACTACAAGCACAGATTAACAACCTGACATAAAATAAATCCAACTCAAATAAAAAGTGCACAAACTGCAATAAACAGGACACGTACAATCAGATTGCTTCCAGGAGGGAGGAGGCAAACAAGGGCAATACCCTCCATGGTGGAAGGGAAAATGCAAAGTCCCCATACCTGTAGCAAACCTCACCACAATCAGTGATACTATAAGCTCCAACAGCCACTTTGCATTATCAGCCAGTACAATCCTGATCTTGGATGCATCTATAAACAATCTTGAGCAAACATACATATTGAACAAATCACCAATTAACCATGTCGCACTCATAACAGGAAATCTCCAGTCCAATAAACCATGCATATTTGCTGATTTGGGATGCATCATGCATTTCTTCGAATCATGTGATGTATTCACAGATTATAAACCAGTCACCAAGCTTGTTGGTCAGTTGTCAAAGGAGGGTGCTAGCTTCACAATATTAGGAATTGGCAACATCATCTTGTAAGTCACTCATAACAACAAAGAACACACTCTTGTATTCAAGGATGCCCTTTATACCCCAGACATCATGGCAAACCTAATCTCAATAAGCAGACTCGATACTGCAGGGTGGCACTCCGTTTTTGGGGACAGGAAAGTCCAATTCTTCTTCAATAAAGTGAAAGTCTTTGCTAGAATACAAAAGGAAGGGATGTACCTAATCTCAGGGGCATTCACAATGCCAATATCTGCAGCCCTCACAGCCTGATTGCTCCAAAGCCCCACAGATACTGCAACCTGGCACCGGCGTTTTTCCCATTTTGGTGTGTCACATATCAAGGAAGCAACCAAACTTGTCAATGGTCTGACAATCATAGGCGATACACCTGTGGGCCATTGTGAGGACTGCATCATCGCAAATATGAAGAAACATCCATATAACAACCAACCTATCCCTGAGACAACTGTCCTATGCACAACAAATATTGACATATGGGGTCCAGCACACACAAAATCTGCTGGAGGTGCGTTATATGCAATGAAATTCCACAATTGGGAATCCTCTCACAGATGCACATTCTTCATACCAAACCGGTTAGCTGAAACAACCTTACAAGCCCTAAAGGTATATAAAGCTGAATCAGAGAGGATTACTGGATGGCTCATGGTTTTCATACAAACAGATAATGTGCTGGAATTCCACAGCTCATTATGGAAAGATTATCTCTGCAAAGAGGGTCTCATATTTGACCCTACTGTACCCTATTTGTCTGTGTCAAATGGCACTGCTGAGAGATCGATCGGGATTACTACTGCAGCTGTCCGTGCAATGCTTGTTGATTCTGGACTACACCTTCAATGGTGGGCTGAAGCCTGGAATTTCACTGACTACGTTGAGAATCGATTACCCTCAGCATGTCACCCTGGAATGATCACTGAAGAAAAATGGACAGGAGAGAGACAGGATGTCGGCCATATCCGAGTATGGGGATTGATCGCATATGCTCATATCCCAAAGGAGCATCACGAGGGGAAACTTGACAACCAAACAATAAAGAGATGGTTAATTGGAATAGAAGGTCAAGGAACTTACTGCATACTGATTCCAGAGACGGGAGTAATCTTACAATCTCGTGATGTCAAGTTCAAAGAAAGACATGGTCATTGTTCTATATCAATGATAACAAACAACTTGTCTGGAGACAAAAATTCAAACAAAACTAATCCTGAAATCGAGACTACCAAAAACAATGACTTCCTTCTGACAGACAAACTGGACTTGAGACTACCTGAAACACCAAAAACACCAATAAGTGAAAGTCAGCCTATTATTGAACCACCCTCAGTGCCCAAAAAGTCAAGACCCTAAATAGTCTACCCTCCAGCATCTCAAAGGTCTACTCGAATCGCCAGGAACCCAGCTGAAACAGACAATAACGCTGATGAAACGTTCTTGTCAGCACTCACAGAGCTCAGTGAGGATGATAAAAACCCACCTAATAAGGATCCTGCAGCATTTTCTGTTGGTTTACCACCCAAACCACAAAAAATGGGTTTGTCCCCTCATCATTCGCTGAAGCCATCAACTCAGTACGTCAACATCTCTGGTTACCAGCAATGGAAAAGGAAATAGCACAATGGGACAAATGCAGAGTTGTAACGGCTGTCCCTTGACCGAAAGGAGTAAACACCATAAAAACCAAATGGATTTTTGATCTAAAGATCCATGGAAATGGTTCATTGCTAAGGAGAAGGGCCATGGAGTGGTAAAGGGGTTTACACAAAAACTTGGGGAACACTATGAGGAAGCTTTTGCCGCCATCATAAGATATGAATCCATAAGAATCTTACTAGCAATCATTGCATCTTGTGGTCTTAAGATTGGCCTGATTGACTTCATTTGTGCATACCTTAATGCAAAGCCTCAAGGAGAAAATTACCTCAAGATCTCTGAAGGGTTTGAGCACCACTACAAAATCCAAAACACCAATACTGTCCTAAAAATGAACTTTACAATCTACAGAACTATGGACAGCGCCAACGTATGGTTTCATGAACTCGACAACACGTTCACAAAACTAAGTCACCACCACTCACAAGCTGATTCCTGCATTCATATTAAATGGACTCCTGATGGCGGGTACACATTGTCATTGATGTACACCAATAATGTACTGATGGGTGCAACATCCGATCCTGTCCTAAGCCTGACAAAAAGGGAACTATCAAGCACATACAAAATCACTGACCTAGGGACACTGAATAAAGTTCTCAGAATCTCACTAATTGTCAATAAAAAGACCGGCAACATTACGATCCATCAAAAGCAACTGATAGACAAAGCACTAACCTGTTTTGGGATGCAAGACGCCAACCCAAAATATACTCTACTTCTGCCAAACATAAAAATTGTTGACTCACAACCAAAACCAATCCCACACAAGGATGCTTACTTTATGCAGAATAAACCATACTGCAAGGCACTCAGTACACTCAATCACATTGCTAATGGCACTCGCCCTGATATTGCCTTTGCCATGATGATCTTAATGCAGTATGTAGAGGACCCTAGACCAGTCCACTAGTACCTCGCCCAGCATGTATTAGCATAACTTTAGGCCACCAGAGACTTGGCCATTACATACCAAAAGGGTGGGGATTTGAAACCAATTGGCTTCCCCAACTCGTTGTATGCAGATGATCCAGACTCAAGGAAATCATCAGCAGGTTATGTCTTCATAATGGCTGGAGGACCTGTGAGCTGGAAGGCAAAGACCCAAGATCAAATCAGTACATCAACAGGTCAGGCCGAATATATTGGATCCTTTGAGGCTGGAAAACAAGCAATGTGGATGTATTCGTGGCTTGCCAAGGTTGATATTTGAGTAGACTAACCACTTCATATTGGTTGCAATAGTAACACCGCAATAGCATTATCCAAGAACAGCAGTGGTCATAGTAAAGTCAAGCACCTTGATGTTAAGGTCCACTGGATTCGTGAGGCTGTTGCATATAAGGATATATTCATCAACCCTATTTTGTTGGAGGAAAACATTGCAGACATATTCACCAAGGCCCTCTGCCATCCTTGATTAGAGAAACTTATTATTGACATGGGTATGGTTCGATTGGATTAACCATGTTTTTACAACACATAAAATTGATGAGGCTACAAGTTCAAGGGGAGTGTTGAGGTTCTCAGAACTCTATCTATTTTGTCATACTTTCCTTTCTTATCCATATTACTAATACTTACAATTTTTTGGCTGTCCTGCCTGAGTCACACCTCAGTTGTTCTACCACTATGTTAGTTTACATCTGAAGTGTGTATATTTACATATTATATCAGAACTCTACTCATTATTATACTTTACTCTACAGTATTCAACTTACATCTATTTACAACAGGTAGAGTATTAACTCAGTTGTTCTACCACTACATTGGTTTACATTTGAGTATTTGACTTACGTCTATTTACAACAGTTTTTTCTGACTACCGGAACCTCGAGTACTTCATGTCAGTGCATGACCTCAACAGGCGGCAGGCACAGTAGAGCATTTTTCTCAATTGTTTTGTGTTGGTGATCCACTACAGGCCTGGGAGATTGTATGTGGGCCCTGGTGGCTTGTTATAGCGCCCCAACTATGAGATGCCAACAGATGTGCATGACAACTCAGACCAGCAGGTGTTGATAGAGAAGAAGGTGGGAGAAGATGAGCAAGGAAGGTGGTGGTAGAGGCTGAGAGGTGTGGCAAGTTGGGGGTGGTGCGGCGGGTGGCAGCGGTGCAGGCAATCCTGGCAAATGCAATTATCCTGGAGAAGATCAAACAGAGAGGCATCATAGAAGGACCTGAAGCTCCATGCATTGTGGCACATTGATGGAGTGCCAGCCTTGGTGAAGTCCAGACTGAAAGATTTTGTGATGGATGGGGGGCTGGTGAGGTTCTGAGGGGTTGGTTTATGTCCCAGATGATGAGAAAGTTAAGTGGCTAGTGCTGCAACTTTATCACAATTCGATCCCAGCAGGACATCCAAAACAGGCAAACACGCTGGTGCTCATAGCAAGGAACTATTACTGGCCACAGATGTTGGAGTACATCAAGCGCTACATGGAAAACTGCGAAACCTGCCAACAAATCAAGCCACAATGTCAGAAGCCCTGCGGTCCATTGCAACCACTGGAGATCCCAGATGGGCCATGGCAGCACATATTAATGGACTACATTGGCCCTCTGCCAGCATCATGGAGCTACAATGCGATTCAGGTTGTTTGTAATAAATCCACCAAATGGGTGCACTTCTTAGGGGCCCACTCTGCTGATAGAGCTGTGGAGATGTGCAACGTGTTCATGGAGAGGGTGTGGTGCTTACATGGGATGCCAAAGAAATTGGTGTCGGACAGGGAACCACAGTTTATTGCATGCTACATCAAATGAATGTGGGAGAGACTGGGTATCAAACAGGCGCTTTTGTCAGTGCACCATTTACAGATGAATGGGCAGACTGAATGCACAAACCACAAACTGGAGGTGTACCTATGCGCTTTTGTAGACTACTATCAAGACAGCTGGGTGGAATGGCTCCCATTTGCCGAGTTTGCCTATAACAATTGTGTCAACTCTGTTAGAGCTCGGACTGTTACTTAGAGTACCTATACAAAGGTAATCTATACAAAGGTAATATGAGTATTGATACCTCAGTCTCATATAAGTGACTGTATTAGAAACTGTACCTATACAAAGGTAATATGAGTATTGATACTGTAGTAATATAGTCAGTGGTACGGTCATGGAATATAGATTAAGTTAGCTCACTCTCAGCCTTGTATAAGCGACTGAGGGTGTTATTCTATGTGTCTGAATATATATACATTTGTTGCTCCATTGTTTAGGTGTGAAGAGGCACAGTGCCTTGGCCCATCACAATGTAAAGAGTGGTTCCTGGCTTGGCACATCAAGGTGATTGTTGTAGTGGCCTCATTGTATTCTAATACTCCTTCTCACTGCGATAATGCTCCTCCTCGCATGGAATTGTCTTCACTAGAGGCCAAGGCATGGTTGAAGATGCATGAAGGCAGGGGTTGGGAGGGCTTTGGTGAAAATATCCACAGTATTTTCTTTTGATGGAATGCATCGAAGTATTAGTTCATTTGATTGTACGCACTCATGTAGGAAATAATACTTTATATCCATGTGTTTGACTTGTGCGTGTAGGAGGGGGTCCTCAGATAGGGCAATTGCTGAGTCGTTGTCACAGAACATCTCTGTCGGTTGTGATGTGGTGTCATGGCCAATGTCCTTGAGGAGCGCACAAAGCCAGATGCACTCCTGAGCACTCTCAAAAGCGGCCATATATTCAGCCTCACAAGAAGAGGCAGCAACCATGCATTGCTTTCTGACTGCCCAGGAGATTGCACCTGTGCCGAGGCTTCAGACATAACTGCCAACGCTTTGTCTAGTGTCTGGGCAGCTAGCCCAGTCAGAGTCAGTGAATCCTAGGAGCTCAATATTGTCCCATTGTCCACCAAGGTGCAACTGCAGGTTGCGAGTCCCCTTTAGGTATCTAACGAGATGTATAGCTGCATTCCAGTGTGGAGTGCCATATGAGTCAAGATACTGGGTCAGTTGTTGTACTCCAAATGCAATGTCTGGGTGAGTTGATATCGCCAGATAGAGGATACAACCAACCAGTTGATGATAGGGGGTGCGTTTGAGGGCATGCTGCTCCTCCTGAAGTAAAGAATTGCGGTCAATGTGCCAGAGTCTCGCATTTGGGTCCATTGGCAAAGATAATGGGGTCACATTCTTCTGGCCAAATTGATTGATGACCTTGTCAATCAGTGCAGTTTGTGACAACTTTACCAGTTGGTTTGGGCGGTCCCATTCCACTGCTATGCCCATGACAAAATGGGGCAGTCCAAGATCGGAGATTGTCCATACTTGATGCATCTGGTCTTTGAATTGGTCATTTTCTTCCTTTGTACTAGCAATCGACAAGTTGTTGACGTGGAGGGCTGCTATGATAGTGCTGTGGTCAGTTACTCTGTAATAGATACACGATTTGCATGCAAGTTGTTGGAATCCCCATGACAGCATGTTGTCATTCACTATCTTATTCCAAATCCATCCTGCCTGTTTCATCCTATACAGTCCATGCACCAGCATCCATACCCAGTCCTCCTTTCCTTCTTCCTCAAAGCCTTCAGGTTGCTTCATGAATTGTGTCTCATCTTTGGGTAGGATTCCATATAGGAAAGCTATCTTGACGTCGACTTGGAAGGCATCCCACCCTTTTGTGGCTACAAGATGGAGCAGTATGCACCACAATTCCATGCATGCAGTCGGTGAGGTTGATTTGGTGTAGTCATGCCTGTGGACTTGTTTGTAGCCTCAGAAAACTAGCCTGACTTTGAACCTGACTGCCTTTCCATGCTCGTTGCATTTTATCTTAAATACAGGTTACTCAGTCCTCACCTTCTGCCCTGTGGGGACTGCTGATTGAGGAACCAGTCTATACACTCCCATGTCGTGCAGTGATTTCAGTTCATCACAGTATGCTTCTTTCCATTTTTTTGAATCACCTGACTATTTAGCTTCTGCCCATGTATGGGGCTCATTACTGAGTTCGGACATTGCAGAGTAGCATTGTAGGTTCTTGATCAAGGTAAGTAGGTGTTCCAGGTCTTTGATCAAAGCAATATTGGCGAGGTCCAGTAGGTCCAGACCCTGATCGTGGATAATGTCTGGGTCAGCTATCTCCAGGCACTGATTGTTTACCTATAATCCTCATGCTCGTATGCGTTCACTTGCTTCAATTGATTCCTGTACTGCTCTCTGTAATCAGGTTACTGGTGGATTTTCAGGGGCTGCCTTTGCAGTTGGTATGGGGATACAATTAGATCGTCATAGCAGTGGGATTTGGTCATTGTCCTCTTCAGTCTGCTCAACAGGAGCTTGTTGAGCATATGGAAACGGCTGCAAATTTTGCTTTTGGTCAATAGCATTGTCAACATTGATTACAGTGGAATCGGGATTGACATGGTCTGGGATGAATATGGGAGAGTTGTGATGGTTAGGGGATGGAGCTGGGTGACGAGGATACCTGAGGGTGAGGGTGCCCTTTGTGGCTTTCACAGAACTTCACATGGTAGGTTTTGTAAATTTTACCAGTTCTTTTCTCATAGCATCAATAGGCCTTTGAGTTTTGCACATAGCCAATCAGGATACATTCAATTGAGTGTGCATATATCTTGGGATTGTGTTCTGCAAGGATCAGGACAAATGCTTTACAGCCAATCTCGTGCAGGTATGAGTAGTCTGGGTGGCGTCCTGTCCATGCCTCATGAGGAGTTGTACCCTTTAGTGACTTGGTGAGTGTGCGCTTATAGAAGCAGTCATGTAGAATTCATCCCATAGATTTGGTGGGCACCCGGTCGCTATCTACATTGCCCTTGCCTTTCCCATGATTGTACAATGCATCCATTCCACTTGCCCAATGTGGGCAGAAGTATACGGTGCACCAAGCTGCTGTTCAGATCCCTGTGATAGTAGCCATTTGTCCATTTCATGCTCCTGGAGCTCACCATTGTGCCCTGTCCTATAGATGCCGAGTTTTTCTTGAGCCTCATTTTCTCGAGCTATCTGCCAGGCCTTCAAGTGAGTCAACGCTTTGTTTTTGTGTCAAAGAGGTATTAACCAATGCTCGCTAGTATAGTCATCCACCATGTTTATTATATATCTATTTCCAGTTCGAGACGTTACAGCCTGTGGCCCTGCTAGGTCTACCCATACAATTTCCAGCTTCTGTGTTGCTCTCCTCCCCTCTTCCCAAACCTTAGGCACAGCATTGCATGTCTGCTTGCCAAGTATGCATGAGTTGCATTTCAGGGTTTTAGATGAGGGGACAGAGGGCGTACCTGGTATGAGGCCAGATCATGCCATGTCTGTGATAGTCTGGAAGTTTGCATGTCTGAGACAGCGATGCCATGTTCCTAGATCTGCGGTTTGCTGAGTGATATATGATCAATGTTTGGTGAGCGCTGATTCAAGGATGAGGGAGTAGAAGTGTTGGCCCTGGGTGAGTAGGCCTTGAGCAACAATAGCATAAGTGAATCTCTGAATGATTTTAACAGATTTGTCATTGAACAGAGAATTAAGGCCAGAGCTGGCAAGGGTGCTGATGGAGACGAGTATAACTGTTGCATTGGGGATGTAAAGAACATTCTTGAGAAGAATATCTGCCCCTTTAGCAATATGGAGATGTATGCTGCCTGTTTCAATTGCTGCAACTGAGGAACCTCTGAGTCCCTTTACAATTCAAGGCTGGATAGGTTGCAACGTTAAGAAATCATCATGACAAGGGGATATATGAACTGTGGCTCCTGAGTCAACAAGAAAAGGATTTTTGGGGAAGGAGAGTAGTGCACGCCTTGGTTGGGCCATGGATAATACTTCTGAGGCCAGGATTCAGTCCTCTATCTGCGATGATTTCTGCCTCCAGTCTACAGATGCTTTGGCTTTGTCAATCGCCATAAAACCAGCGTGTTTCCAAGACTCGGTGGAATGATCATGGAGGAGCATAGCTGTCTGAGGGGAGTTTATGCTGGCAATGGCAGCAGTGTCAGAGGGAGAGGGTAATTGACTAAGGTTCATTGAGTCGACGTACCACAACTTTCCGTCAATCCCAGTGACAGTTACAAATGACTTTGCAGGGAAGCTGATGTCCAACGATCCATTGTTCTTGGCTTTTGAGGCCTTTTGAGCTGCTTGGGCATCAGCAATTGACTTTCCCGCCATTCCTCCACCCTTCTGGACACAGAAAGGTTTTGTGTGTCCTTGACATGGTTGTCCACGTGAATGACAGTTCTTGCAACATGCTGCACCTGAGCCGTGATTGTGTCCAGGCAGATCTGTGCTTCGAGATTGGCTCCTCCTTTTGCGTTGAGAGCAGTGGCATGAGTGGAGTTGGCTTTGGAGTTCAGGATATTTTGTGTGTTTTCCATTAATAAACAGATATCAGTTGACTGACAGGGCAAGGCCTTTGTGCCTTTGCTAAGCAGGGTCGAGACCAAGTTCTGGAGGGCCTCAAACGAAGGATCATTGAGGCTGTTCAACAGAGCAATGCACATGAAGAGATCAGCGTTTATCTCTCTAATGTCAAATGCCTGTGTTGGCTATGCAGCCAGCAGTGATTGGCAATGGTTCAGACTGGGAGCAGTAGGTGGACAGTGCCTCCTGAAGAAGAGATATCTGCTTGATAGGGCCTTCCCTCTGTGCATGAGCGTTCAGGTCCTCAAAACAGTGGCGTGCACCCTTGTCTGTGACTAGATCCCAATGCTCAACGTCATCTAGGGCTAAACGTATGAATGTGATTGTGAGGCAATCATTCAAGGCCCAATTTGCATCAGCGATTCTATGTGTCTGAATATATATATGTTTGTTGCTCCATTGTTTAGGTGTGAAGAGGCGCGGTGCCTTGGCCTGTCACAATGTGAAGAGTGGTTCCTGGCTTAGCACATCAAGGTGATTGTCATGGTGACCTCATTGTATTCTAACAAATTCAGCAATTGAGATAGTGCCCTTCTATGCAGAGTATGCCTACAATCCTACCTTTTCCATCAACCTGGTAAATTCTCAGTCTGTGCCAAAGGCTGATGAGCACCTTGACCACATATGTGAAGTGCAGGGCAAGCTCAAGGGGCTACTGGAACTCGCAGCAGAGTGGATGAAGTGATTCTATGATGCCTGGGTCATTGAAACTCCTAACTATGCAATAGGGGATTGGGTTTATCTGGAGCAAGCAGACCTATGCTCAGACAGACCCAGTCATAAGCTGGACTTCAGGTGTTTCGGTCCATTCAAGGTTGCACAGAAGGTCTCAGCAATGGTGTACAGACTGGAACTACCAGATGGGTGGTCAATCCATGATGTCTTCCATGTCTCCTGTTTGGTCCTAGCACAGGAGGACACAATTGCAGAACACCAACAGGAGCCGCCACCACCAGTGCAGATGGACATGGGAGATGAGGTGGAGATTGAGTGCATCCTACGAGAGCAGAGGACTAGGGGTGGAGTAATGGAGTTCCTCATTTGGTGGAAGGGGTATGACAAGAGTGAGGACCAGTGGCTAAGGGAATACAATATGCTGCATGCCTTAGAAGCGATACAGGAGTTCAGAAAGAACGAAAGGGCGCGTGGGAAGCACAAACAATGTGGAAGGGCATGATAGCATGTGGAAAGCGTGTCCTTTTGTTCCTTTTTTTTTCTTTTCTTTTTTCCTATTCTCTTGTTTCTGTCTCATGCAGGAGCACTCTTCTTACAAGTAGGGGGCGGGTGTTATGTTACGCATGTGACCACTGAGCCACACTAGTCAGTTGCACAGTAGATATGTTTTTCTTAGTTCTATTCATCTCATAAACAGGTATGTATAACATACCATTTTATACTTATTTAACAAAATCTTATAAACAGCTTAGTTGTGGCGCTACTTTGCGAATCGCAAACAACAATCTAACATTTGGTAGGTGGAGACAATCCTCCTGGATCTGTCTTGAACTCTATCCATCCTACTTCAAGAACTGTTCAAGTCACCTTCTATATCGATTATCATTGTCGTTGAGCCTCCACATGTACCTGAAGTATTTTGGGCCTCAAGTCTGGTATCTATGTATGTACTTCACTTCAGTCACAGGGATATGCATCTTGACAGAATAAAAATCTTAATGGCAATAAGTACATGCATTTACTAGGTTCATCTTGGGGTAATCAAACAAATTTTTTCATCAATAAAACTAGAGTTAAGAGGGTGGAAATTTTTCTGATTCATCAGTTCCAGTAGTTAACCTTGGGTTGATATACCCATGCATGAAACTTTTATAAAACACATTTGCCACAAGACACTCAGCTTCGTCTTGCAAGGCATTGATGCCAGAAATCATGAGGGACGACCTGAACATCAATACAGATCCATGTTCTTTTTTTCCATTGCAATTCATTTATGAATTTTCAAAAATGGAAACAAGCCAGTGTTAAGTCAATGATAGGCTTTGTCATTTGGACAAATAGAGAAGAGAAAACTCACATTCGACAGAAAAGACCTCGGACACAGAGTTGTTTGGCCTTTTCCAGGGTAAGTCAGAGATTTAAATCAACGAGCTGGTGCTCTGAGTAATCAAGCGCTTTATCGTAAGCTGCAACGTCGCCAATGCAAATGCAGCTATGATGACGCAACATAGTGTATTCACGCAAGTAGAAGTAATGGTAACAATTTATTGATGATCAGTCTGAAGTTCGAGTAAGGAAAGATATTTATATTGTAAATATTATTAATACATACCTGAAGTTCGAGTAAGGAAAGATACTCGAACTTCAGTAGGATAGGGGCCTTTATACTATAACTATTACC
>JAGGAP010000277.1:0-40803 GCA_017657235.1 Termitomyces sp. T73sscA | reverse complement strand
CATACTAGAGATGTACGTTTCCAATTTTCTAAGGGATCCGTACAATATTGATAAAAGCCGAGGTCATCCGAAAACTCGTTTCATATCTGGGTCATCGATAGTACTGTTCTCGACGCAGCATCTGGACACCATGCCGAGAACGGCTTACAGGTCCACGTGGTCTTCGAAAACTCTCCTTAGTGCGTTTTGAATGATGTGACGTTCTGTGACGTTCATTTTGGGTAATATTATAATGCTCCGGGGAGTCAACACAAGCGTTCAGTAGTCGCAGTGTTCAACTTTTATCTATGCGAAGCATATGGTAATTTCTTTTGGTACATCATCTGCCATACGAAAAACGCTCTCTACAGCACTTGTCTCATCGGAAACCCTTGAAATGCGACCGTTAGATAACGGTCCTGCGGGGCCCATCGCTCTCGCCCGTGCGTCCGAGGAAGAGGACCACGAGCTATTACAAGTTGCAAGGCATGAGAAAGGTGTACTAACGTCCTATATTGTGCAGCAGCTGTAATGCTGACAAACACTCAATTCATACAGGACACGAACGACGGCTTTATTGGAGACTTGGAGTTTCTTTCTTTCTTTTCGGTCTCATCAACAACGGTAAGTAAGCACATGCATCACATTTTTCATTGAGAAGTGACATTACTGAATGTTCAGTTCTCTACGTCATCATACTTTCTGCCGCCTTAGACCTTGTACCACCTTCGACTCCCAAAGGAATAATCGCCTTCGTTAACATAGCCCCTGCTCTAGTCGCCAAGATTGGATGGCCTTATCTGCTGAAGGGTCGTATACGATATACGAAACGTCTGATTGGGTGCTGCTTGCTTAGTTCGATGGGGATGATTGTATGTTCTGGGTCTTCTCTTCCCTCAGCGAACTCTGATTACTTTCCAAGGTCGTTGCCGTTTCTAACAGTCTCAATATGCGGCTTCTTGGGATCAGCCTTGCCTCATTCTCATCAGGTAGAGAATTTTGCCCTCTATGTGTATAAAGTCAGCAGCTAAACCTTCCGAAATAACTAGGGCTTGGCGAGTTGACTTTCTTACAACTGTCGACTACGTATTCCCCACCTTCCGTCGCTGGTCGTAGTGTTGGGTAAGGCTGCACTTTCTGGTATTTGAAACCTCAATTATGAGACATTTTTAGGTATTTTGCCTCTGGAACCGGGGCGGCCGGTCTTGTTGGCGCATTTCTTTGGTGGGAGGTTCGCAACTTAGGTGTGCGAATTGGCGTTGGGCTTTCATCAGTGCGTCTTACATCTTTCCAAGTTTTCTCGCTTATGTCGTGTTGTTTAGATTATGCCTTGGATCATACCAATCACGTATTTCTTCCTATTACCCCATAGGTCGGCCTTCATCCATGTTGTGTCTCCGTCAGCAAATGAAGATGCAATGACACCTGCAGAAGATTACAGCGCAACATACACTCCACTGCCTGCAACGGAGGAAGAAGCTGGAGATGAAGCAGGGTCTATGCCTCCTGGTCATAAACGGGGAGTATCGTTATCTGCGAATGATAAATGGCGTATAGTCAAGCCTCTATTGAGCAAGTACATGCTACCTCTATGTGAGCGGATCTTTGAAACTCTGGAATCTCCCATCTCACGCCTTGCTCTAGTTATCGTCTACCTGGTATGTGAAGGATGTCGCATTGCCGGTATTCACTGACATATCATATCAAAGTTTGAATATACGATTAACCAAGCACGTATTTTATTCGTGTGGCATCTACGATGATCTTAAGAGACCGTTAGGGAATCGCTCCGACCCTCCTTTATCCTGTACCTAATGTCGAGGATCACCCTGTTCTCGGCAAGGTCATTCACACCGTCCGCGACTATTATCCGCTGTGGCAAGTATGTCTTTCGCCAGCCCCTTTTTCTCACATTCTTATCTCCACGGATGTCATCATCAGCTAGTGTATCAAACAACTGTTTTCCTGTCGCGATCCTCTATTACTTTGGGTATACCGCCCCTTCCAGCCAGTTTGCTTCCTCTTCCCGCCGTTCTCCAAGCCTTGATCTTTGCTATATTGGCTTTCGAGTCTGCTGTAGGGTTGTTCCCCGGAGACGATGGCGCTGTAAGCATCATAACTGTATTCCTTCTCATCAGCTTAGAGGGTTTCTGTGGTGGCCTTGCGTAGTGCGTCCTTCTTCTCAGTCTTTACCGTTCTGTTGACATTTCATTCGTTATCATCAGCGTGAACGTGTTTTACCGTATCAATCAGGAACGCCCAGACCCACAGAGTGCGCATGACGTCGAACGCACTAAGCAGGAAAGGGAGTTTAGGATTGGCTCAATCGGGTTCGCTGATTCGTGCGGGATTTTGCTTGCAGCAGTTGCTGCTGTGCCGACAGAGGTCACGCTGTGCAGGGCACAAATCAGCAGAGGCAAGACGCTCTGTCAAGGCTTGTAGAATTACACTTGTAGAATCACACCATGTACGTCCACGTTTCATCCTATTTTTCAATGAATTTGATGTTTCTTGATCACATTGGATTGGTGAGTTGAGATACGATGATTGAAGATATAGCCTGTAGAGACGGAGGGCATAATTCGAAGATTGTGCATTGTTCAAACCAAAACGTCACAGCGCAGAGTCCCTCGGCCGTGAGGTCGCTTGTCAAGAAAATGCAGTTCGTCGTCTCTTTCTAATCTAAAAGCATCCTTGCAAAATGCTTGCGGCGAGTGACTCTCAAAGACTGTCTTCAAATTGCGCAGTTTCATTTGCGACAGGTAAATTTAATGGGTATGTCTGTCAACTCGAGTGGTTTCAGACATTTGCATATTGGTACAATGTCTTGCGACGACATCAGCTGGTAAAAGCCTATTTCTTCTGCGATCACGTCATGCACATCTGTGAGTAAACGCTCCGTAGGGGATCTTCGGCCTCTCGAAGCATTTCCTCTATCAGTTCGGAAGTTAAATCACTGGCAATCCAATGGAGGGCCTTTGACTTCGTCAAACCTCGACGGATAGATGCGAGAATACTTGACCCAGTGACCGGATATTGGGATCTGAGTGATTCTATGCTCAACTGTGTTCGTAGTGTTTGTGTGGCTTACCACTATCTTTGCCATTCGTAGGGCACCTAACTACAAGGTTGTGGACTTCACTTGAAGAAGGTTTGAAAAATCAACGATGGTCCATGGTGCATAGAAGAGACTCACGAAAGACTTTCCCGTTCTTCAAGAACTGAGTATAACGATGAAGCAACAAGACCAGACCTCGAGTGTGAGAGAACCTTTGTATTGAACACATTCAAGGAGGGCCCCAGGCCCTGAGGACCATCGTCATAAAATTGACCATCGGTTTCCTCGATCCAGAGCCATCCTCCAGGTTTCAGGAGAGATATGACATTCTCAAGTACCTTTTTCCAATTATGGAGCTGGGGGGAAAACGATGAATGCGCCACGGTAAGGCAATCAAAAAGACGTACGTGCATCAAGATGAAGCGTGCATGAACAACATCAAAACTTTCTGGTTCAAAAGGTAATTGATTCGTGGCGTCTAATTGAAGGAATTGCATGTTTGAAGGTATGGGACGTGGTGGTAAGGGAGGTTTGTCAATGGCAATCACTGTGGCTTCAGGATGTGTTTGTGCAGCTTGAATTGCCCTTTAAAGAACATGAAAAAAAAAAAGAATGCCTGCTACAGACTTGACATACCAAGCACCACTGCCACTTCTATAGACAGAATTGGTGAGCCTATGAATTATATAGTCAGTCATTTTGACCATCCCTCACCCGAGTTCAAGAATTTTTTCCACGTTCTGGATGGCCGGGCACCCAAGTAAGCGTCGATTCCTTTGTGCATTTCATCTAACCTAAATGAAAACAAAGTTTGACTTTGATAAAACTTCGATAGAAGGTTTGCAGAAAGAAGATCACCTCTCCCATTCTGAAGCAGCGTTCTAATTCTGAATGAGTTTCTTATAACACAAGATTGAAGAAACGTCAGACTTACCGTCAGGTAATATAGCTCACCCGTGTTATGGGAGGCAGAAGTTGTATCAGCGAGTGTCATTGAGTAGCAAAACAGCGGGGTTATCATGATCTTTTATATACAACCTGCCAGTAGGAAACTGGGTGTTCCTTGTATAATCGAGTTCCTTCCACCTCCTACAAAAATGCTGATCTTTGACACGAAGTCTAAAGTATTCAATTAGCTCTCTCGGCGACATACATATTAAGGGGCGCGAGGAAGAGATTTTGTGTAAACTCCGATCCGGAAGCATACGCGTTCATAAACAATTCAATATATTGCGGACGGAAATGTAGCCATCCTGGAGAATAGATGAGCTGAATTCATCGACTGTGTAAAAGTCCTCACGTATGCAGAAGATTCAATTCAGCACCCTCTGATACTGCCCTATTATTTACCCGACAGGGGTATGTAGAGACCGAGACTCGTTAGCGTCTTACGCGCTGAACTTTATCAAGTAGGTACATATTGTAGGTGCATATTTGAATCACAACTGAATTAGGTCTGAATGGAGCATATCTTCCCCTAAGTTGTAAATACATTTTGTAGACCGATCTCAGACCTTCATAATACTTACTTGAAGACATTTCGACCCAGGCCACGTAATGTTCCTATCTCTCTTACAAAGATGGAAGTCAAGGATCGTGGTCACGTAGAAACCGTTTTCTCAAAGATCAGAGAACTACTAAGTTACTCGGAACTATCAGAAACAGGCATCGTACGAAGAGGACTCCTGTTCCATCATTCCTCTCGGACCTCTCCTGAGTCTTCCTCTTCTTGTTCACCCATCCACCACTTCTCATCGGGAGCCAACATAGACCGGTATAGTACTATGTAAGGAACCCGCCCGGATCCTTCAAGCCCTTGCCACAAAGGACATATTTCTAGAGGGTAAGCTCGATTCAATTGGTTACCTGATCATGTTTACCCAAGTTCAACCTGATGTGTTTACATACAATCGACCTAAAATTTTGTCTGTAAGATACTAGTAACATACCCCCGCCCGGATCCTTCAAGCCCTTGCCACAAAGGACATATTTCTAGAGGGTAAGCTCGATTAAATTGGTTACCTGATCATGTTTACCCAAGTTCAACCTGATGTGTTTACATACAATCGACCTAAAATTTTGCCTGTAAGACACTAGTAACATACCCCCCGGGAAGTTTTTTACGTAACCCAGGCCACAGGCTTGGCACAACCCCTCCCAGGCTCAGACACCGCACCGCTTCACATACAGAACAAGGAACAACTCATATATCCGGACTACCCATAGACAGCACCCTCAGTCGTTTATACAAGACTGAGGGTGAGCAATTGCACTAATCATACAGTACCGCTACATTATCATACTACTATCATGATCTGTATAGGTACAGTTTCTCAATGCAGTCGTTGATACAAGACTGAGGTATCATACTAATATCGTGATCTGTATAGGCACTCGATAGATTACTTGAACTCTAACACTGTTGAGCTGTGCATTCTACAGGACAAATCTCATGGAATAGATGGGATACAGAGGCACGAGAATATATGATGATTTGTTCCTAAATAGTAACAAGCATATCTTGTATTGGACTGAGATAAGTTTCTGGCCAATAATTTTGACTGCAGACCTCGGACATGCCGCACATTGCAACGGCCAATGGAAACAGGTAATTTACTATCCAACGATACAAAACGCGACCGCAATGGCCAAGACAATATAGAATGTCCCAATAAATCCGATTCTCTCTGCTTTGCCGTCGTGTACCGTCACGGTGACCTCAAAGTCAGCCCAAATCGGTCGCCGTAGCCACCACCAGAAATGAGCAGAACTTCCTATCGCCAAGTCAGCCAATGCTCACGAACTTGAAGCCCAGAAATCACCCTTACCTGGAAACATCCCGCTAACCTTCTCAGAACCATTGACACGATACCAAGAGTTACAGCCCATGAACACGGAACGAGAAAGCCTTTTTTGAAGGACCTCGTTGTATCGGTCCGTCGCTTCATGTTTTACGTCCACCATTGATACTTTGCCATCAAGGATAGGCTTAATCAATCTAAGACTATAATTAATCTGGATAGAGGTTTAAGACGATGTTATTGGGATGAAAAAAAGCCCACCTGGACTTCCTCTATGAAAACCATGGAAGCATGGCCAGTATTAGGGCCTAATCGAATCAAGTCAATACTCATGACGTCTGAATGGCGGACGAGGAAAATCGACAAACCAGCCAACATGTACAGATTGGGAAAACCTGGAACAGTAGTTCCCATGTAGGCTGTAGGCCCGCCTTTGGAATTATAGTAGTCTTGGACTGTTTGCCCTAACTTTCCCTCAATGTGCAAAGGGTACTTATCCTGTCAAAATAAGCAAATTAACTGTTGGTCAAAGAACACAAGATTGATGTACCACGCAAAATCCCGTAGCTAGAATGACGACGTCAAAACGATGATGCTCTCCTATCAGACAATTTGGTTGTATCCTTTACAGACTCAGGAATATTGATGCAAACCTTCCTGGGTGACGATACCGTCTTTAACGAACGAGCTAATTCCTCCGTAGTTAAGGTGTACATTACTGCGATGCAAGGTAGATAGATAATCGGTGTTGAGTATTACGCGCCGACACCCGAGATCTAACGATCTGATTTACGACTTATGCCAAAGCACTACGACATGACAAACGCACCGTATCTTGGAACAAGGTGATCGCGATACTTCTCAGGTGATGACTTATTGATGTACCTTGTAACAAGCTTTCATGGAGTGAGTTAAAGAAGCCAGACTGAGTCATATAACATGCCTTCTGTATCCATCGCCTGGTAACGCTGTTTGAAAAGATAGCCAAGTACGCGAAGTCGCACTGGGCGAGAAATCAGACCTGGTTGTTCGCTGCAATTCAAGATTCATTACCAAAAGACAAGTTGTAAATCTGATAATTCGCATATAAAGTGGTATATATCTACACGCGAATTTGTGTAGATCCGAGTAATTCATTCGGATCTGAGTATATGTTCAGGAGACACTCTGGAAGGGACATTTTCTGACCTCACCGGAGGGAGCAACCAGTTGGGTGTGCGGCAGAACTGCGTGATGTGGATATTAGGAGTCTTTGCGATAATCGGCAAGAATTGCGTGCTATTATGTATACCTTATGACTAATTGTAACGTAGGATAAGAAGACACGCACGCAGATGCACCGTTTCCAATGACAGCAACCCGTTTACCATTGAGGTTCATATCAATCCATCGAGCAGAATGGAATAGGGTACCTCCAAAGTCAGACAAACCAGGTATGTCGGGAGTCCTTGGAACCTCAAGTATTCCCAGAGCGGGTACCAGAACCTCGGCGCTCGTGGTCGACTGTGTCCCGGTTTTTGTATCTTCAGTAGTTACGTGATAACAACTCGTGTTTGAATCCCAGACGGCTTTGACGACTACCTTTCCAAAGTTGATGTGAGATATAAGAGAGTACTTTTTGCTCAGATAGCCCCAATAATCCCGGATTTCCGGCTGAAACGGGTGCGAACTAGTCCAGTCTGGCTTCTGATCCGTAGATAACGAATAGAAAGGTATGGGTACGTCCGCCGAGCATCCCTAGCATTCGACGGGCGCGAGTAAGGCAGACCAAACTTTTCATGATAAACATGGATACTAACTGGGTAGGTGTTCTCCTACAATGAAAACAACAGATCATGTCAGCCACGCACGGTGAATAACAACACGACAAAGACATACATGCCACGTTCCACCAACCGCGTCCGTCTTTTCAAAAATCTTTTCCATGGTAGCGAATATCGTTACAGTGCGGAAGAAACGTCTGATTAACACTTACCGTAAAGTTTTGGTACCCAAATCTCCGCTTGAGCGCAATAGCGAATGATAACCCACCAGCTCTGCAGATAGAGGGACAAATAGTGGAATGGCTATAGAACAAGTCAAATCAGACTCACCCAGCACCTATAATGATTACTCTCGGACTCGACATCTGGTACACTCACGCAAGAAGATGAACCAAGGTACCAAGTGAGGAGGCATAAAATGTGGCGATTTTAAATGGTTGTACCAGGTCTCGGGGCGCAAGAGGCATAAAAATTATGCCTTGCTACCATTCTTCCAAAGCGTCGTGGTTTTGGAAGGTTACGTTGAATATGAATGTTTCACTGAGGATTGTACCATAGTCAATACTGAGTCTATATGATATTTAAATCTTAAACCGCTTGTGAATTCCTGGGAGTTGAAGTCATTGATGGGGTTTTTGATATAGCCGTACACGTACCTATTTATGGCGAAAAACCTGCAGAGCTGTCCTATGGGCCATAATGACAGTTTCAGCTGCAATACAAAAGTGTTCGCTTTCAAGTAACCATGGAACAATTAGTCGGATTTAAGGGTGTCAAACACGTTAGGTTACATCGTAGTCATATATTGGGTCACAAATGGCATCTTACGACGACATCAAACAACTACTACCTAAGTATTAGTATTATAGACACACTGGGCCGAAAAACCCACCAGGTGGGTTTGCCGAACAGGCCATAACTATACTGATCGCACAAATCAACAAGGAAGCAAAACGAAAGATAGCCAATTAAACTTGAGCGGGTACGTACAGAAAGCAATTAGAGTTCCAAAGCATTACAACAGATAAGAAAAAGGAAATCAAGATACATACATACAATACTCAAATCCGTATAAATGAATCCTAGTCCTCCAGAAATTGGCGAGGGGAGCCCACCTGAATGGAAAATCAGCCACGGCGACAAAAGTATACACATATACAGAGATGAAGTACCTTGTACATATATGACTGCCACGTCTCTTGTAGACTCGTGTCGTCCGCAGCAATACCCTTCAACACACCATCCGGCGTGTAGTGCTGGTTTTGCTGCTGGATGTGACCATAAACTCCATGCAATTGCGTTGAATCAACAGACGAATACGACGCGTCGTTTGGAGTGATATATTGGTATGTTCCGTGGTGTGGTAGAGTGTGCTGTTTCTGTGGTCGATGTCCTTGTATTTGGGCGTGATCGGTGTGCTGTTCGTAGTCCATCTCATCCGACACTACAGTTTCCGCAGGCCGATGGTCGGACACTGGTCTGGACTTGTATACACGTGTCACTGTGTGAGTGCTGTACGACTGTTCATGGCTAAGGTAACGTGGAGTAGTAGATGAGATGGGTTGTTGAGGAGGTGCTAGCTGCTGATGAATTGTCTTCGGATATTCTGGAGGTATTGCGTACATAGAAGAAGGCTGTGGTTGCGGCCGAATCGGTCTCTCCGATTGCTCGTAGATCAGTTCCATCGGTTCAAGTGAATGTGAGGACATGGAGTGGCCATCCGTGACATGCTGTTGGGTATGACCACTTTCATAATCCTGTTCGAAATGTTGGTGCGGGGCTTGCTGCTGCTGCTGCTGCTGTGGAACATGAGGCTGGTATTGCCGAGTTTGTTGCTGTCTCTGTCTATCAAGCTCCAACTGACGCTGTGCCTGTTGCTGCTGCTCGTGCAACGCCAGTTGTCGATAATACTCTTCTTCCTGCTCCTTTAATCGCCACCTCCGCTCCTCTTCCTCCTTCTGTTCCCGATACATCCGCTGCTGCTCCAGCTCCAGCTCCATCTGCTGCCTCCTTCTCTCCTGCTCATCACGCTCTGTCCATTCCCTCTGCGCAACCTCCATTTGTATCTGGCGCCGCGACGCATACTCCCTCTGAGAAGCCTCCATCCGCGAGGCAAACCCTGCCCCGCCCGACCCATACGCCTCCCGGATCTGCGCAGTGATATGCCCGTCAAAGCCACGCAGCTCCCTCACCAGGCTTGGGTGCACATTCGCAAAGGAGGGATTGTCGACAGGCACAAAGGCGCTGCTGTGGCCATTAGGAGAGTCCGACACAGATGACGACGAAGGGCTCGAAGAGGACGCTGTAGTAGTAGTAGTCGCGGTGGTAGGGCGCGCACGAGGCGCGGCCTTGGTGGTAAGCGTATGCGTCTTGCCGCTGAAAATTGAGAGCTCGTCTTTGCGCTCACCGCCGGCTGGGGTGGGCCTGAAAATATCTCCGGGCACGCTGGGGGCGATGCCGCTGTTCGTGTCCATGAAAACCCTCTGTGCCTTGTTCTGCAATCGCTGAAGAATCGGCTAGTGCAAGACGTTAAGGAGCGTGTTTCTTTCGCCATGTATTGACAACATACCAGAAACTTGCTGGAACGACCCCCGTATGTGGACGCTTGCTCAAAAAGCTCGCATGCGGTACGAAGCTCGAGCAAGGCCGCTGGTGCGACTTTGGACCGGGAGCTATGCGTTACGACGGATGCCAACATCACCTATAGGCGGATCGAGAAGCCCCATCGATAAGCATGTGCGCCCCCACCACGATCGAGGGGATAACATACCGCGGCAGAGAAAGCATGAGTCCAAAGAACCCAAAAACGCGCAATTTGCGCCGGGAACAACGCAAATTGCTGTGACACGGACCCAATGATCGTACATGCACTGCGGTACCCTGCAAGGAAAGACGGTGCATACTGGCTCCTGATCGGGTCAGCAGAGTTGCTGGAAATCGCGTGTGCGAAGAAGCAGCGGTGGATGTACAGTAAGGCTGCGAGATGGTAAGTGAAAGAGCGTCGCTCAAAGACAAGAGGCTTACTGAGCTCCCGATAGTTGATTGGCATGAAATGGCTCATTGTCTGCGCCAAACCAGCGCCCTGCGGCGGGGGACCCTGGGCATAAGCAGGCAGCTCCATATCGCGGACCTTGCGGTCCAAGTCAAGGATGATGGAATACTTGGGTGCGCGGGACGTCAAAGTACCCTGAACAACACCCGCGACACATTCTGCGCCGAATCGCGCTTTCCAAAAAGGGACTGCGTAAACCACGGATGAGTAAGACGACAAACGGATGTGAGCGACATGACGCACAGCTGGGCTGGATGACGCCATCGTCGGTCATGGTTTGGTCTGGATCGAAAGGCAGCTCGCAATCGACAAAGGGGAGGGAGAAGGTCGCCAGGCGGCCGGTTGCGAGGCTCTGGTTCATAATCATAAGTCTCGCGAAAGCAATGAGTCCGCAGCCCATGACTACGTGCCTGCCAACAGTCTGTTATGAACAATTCCCAAAACAAGGCACGACGCTTCTGCACTTCTGCCGGGGGCAGATTCCAGCGCGCGCAATCACGATCTATTCTTATGGTCAACACCACCCCAATTGAAAATATATAAATAAACCCTTTCACTCACGTAGACCGATCTATGTATCAAACAACAACGTGAGAACCAGATCACCAAAAACAAAAGAAAGAAATCCATACACTCTGCGCCAACTTCGTCGCGATGCCCATGACGCCCCACGTGGCCTCGATCGCGTTCTCCCCCCCAGACATGCCCTCATAAATCGCCATGAGCGCGAGCGTCTGCACGGTCGCGACCGACGGGGGGCGCTCGAGCACGGGAACGAGCCCCAGCGCCGCTTTCGTGAGGGTGTAATACGCGTCCGCGTCCGCCGCCGCACTCGCCACTGCCGCGTCCGTCAGCGCGCCGAACGCCAGGAGGATAAATAGTAGCGCGAGGTCGTGCGGCTGTGGCTGTGGTTGCGCGGACGCGGGTGGAAGTGGAGGAGGCGCCTCGGCGTACCAGGCAGGGAGGATTTCTTCCTCGAGCTGCCGTCGTGTGACGGCGCCGAAGAACCAAGGTGCCTGCTCGAGGTAGGAGGCACAGAGACGGCGGGTTTCGGGCCAGGGAGGGAGATAGGTGTGTGTTAGGGTGTGGAAGTCGATCTGGGTGTCGTGTGGCGGCGGCGGTGCAGATGATGATGATGATGATGAGGATGAGGATGCATGAGAGAAGGAGGGGCCAATGGGCGGAGCGGGTGGGAAAGGGAAGGAGGAGGCGAGAGCTTTGATGGGTGGTGGGAGTGTTGCGGTCGGAGTCCATGTTTGCGCTTCAGAGGCGGGCTGGAACGACGAGGCTTCGCCCTGTGGTTGAAAGGGTTAAATCAGGCTAGTTAGCCCAGGGAGAGGGGAAAAGGCCTACGATGAGAAGACTCTGTCGCGTATTGGTAAGAACAAAATTAGACAGAGGCGGAACACACACACCTCCTGCCCCGCAGACCTGCCGAAAAACGTCGCCGCACCATCATCCCTGATAGCCAGCGTCCCAAACGCATCAATCGCTTGACTCTCCTCCGCATCTTCCTCCTCCCTCGCGTGAGCGCGCGCGCCCACACCGGTGGCAGCGGCGGAGGCAGGATCGCCCAGCGCATCACCCACGGCATCCCCCGCGGCATGCAGCTCGATGATGCTCTTGATCTTGAGGAGGTCACGCGAGAGCAACGGGTGCGCGTCGCGTGTGTGTGTTGACTGTAGGATCGCGAGCGCGTCTTCAAGCTGCCGAATGCGGTCGCTCATCGCTGCGATCTTCTGGTGCAGTTTCTCTGTGTCTGCGAGGACGAAGCTGGGCCGGGATAAGAGGTGTCTCAGCGGAACAGAAAGGCAAGGAACGCACCGCGTGCCCTGGCCGGTCGTCAGACTCCCGTTTGGACATATCGCCGAACACCCGCGCCGTTTGCAACTGGAGGGGGACGAGGGTTACCACATAGCCAGAGACCGCACCGGGACGTACCTCGAGCACGGCACCGTCTTGTCGCATTTCAGCTTGAGCCTGGGTGGCAGCAGCAGCGTCAGCGCCATAGGATGTATGCGTGGAGCTCTGTGCGTACCGTCTGCATTCCGCACAGGAGAGCGCCCCTGCGGAGGCGTCAGCAACGTCAACAACGAGCAACGATAAGGCGAACGCACCTCTCGCGCGCTTCGACTCCTTGTCCTGCGCGCGCTGGATCTGCGCGGGCGTCAGCTCCTTCGCGCTCTCCCTCTCCCTCTCCCTGTCCCTGCGTGCTTGTTGTGCCTGCATTCTTCAACCGTCGTAGTGGTCTAGGTGCTGGGCCAAGTGCACCTCCCGCAGCTGTAAATCGTACACACGTAGTGGAACGAACTGTCAATGTGATATGAACCCGCAAACGCAAAACTGTGGCACTGGGTGCGATGCAGATGCGGCCCTGGGAAGCCCCCACGCCCCTGCAACCGTGCACCCGCTGACTGACGGCTCGGCTGCTCCAAGGCACACACGTAATGGAAGGGTCTGGACATCCCCATCCAACATGGGATCTCGGTATGTCCATATGGGCTAGTTGGGGAGAGAGGGCAGAAGAAAAGGGGTTTTCCCTTTTTTTTTTCTTATCTTTTGTTTTTCTTTTTGATCTAAGATTGATCTTCAAATGTTCAAATGTTCAAAAACTTTAGTTGGTGGTGGGTTGCAATAAATAATTGGAGAAGAGCCGTGATTGAATGATACATAGTAACATAGTAACATGATGACTTGATTGACTGAAAGTTTGACACAGCTGATTGACGAGCTCGATGGCGTGCAATTAATTGATGGTTTCGAAATCGATCATCAATTTCAAAACTGAAAACTCAAAGCAATCTCTTTATGTATCCCACAGGAGCATTGTCTATAAGTATGTCAGCCGAACAGCCCTGCACATGTGGGGCCCGAGGTTATACAATGTACTTATGTGTACCTCCATACGTACGTATCCCCACTCGCGCGGGCGACATGGACACCCAATCTGATTCTTTAGAATCACATATCGCACATCGCATCGGAGGAAACACATGAATATTTATTGCTTTACTTACTTTGTTCGACAGCGGGTGCTTCCATATTTCCTGTACTGCACCTATAACCCGTAATACTGTCAATCAGCCGGTCAGTCAATCAGATGAGGCTCCCCGTAGCCAACACCACCTGACGACGAGCTAAGTTGATTCCATATAAGGAATGAGATATTCTCCTCTGATCTATTCCACCGTGACAGGACAGCGATACATCCCGCTCGTGGATGCGTATGCGCACGCACCTAGGCGAGGGAGATTTCATCCATAGCCAGCTGTAGGTGATATGGCATGATATTTATGTTGCAGAGTCCCTGGTCCTCTGCCGCCGAGTCGGCACTGACGTCGACAACCTATGCGTCTACAAAAAAAAAGTGATTATCCAACACCACATCACTCTTCTGACCCTCTCAACCCAACCCCCTTTCCCTTTCCCTGGCCCCAGCGAGACGACCCACTGCTACCTGCCTGTTAGTCGGTTGGCGGGCAACCATTCAAGTCGACAGAGGGTGTAATGGGCATGTACTATGTAGCTGACTTGTGCCCGCGCTCGCTCCGGCTTGCATCTTTCTGGTGTGGGCTACTTGTTCTCGACAGGAAGTATGTAAAGATTGATGTCCTCTGATGCCCGTGCTCTGATGCCCGTGTCAGAACAGAAATCACAACAAATCCAAACATTCGACTCGGAATGCCCAATGCGCGTTATACTTACTTGTGATTCACAAGTAAGTATAACGCGCCCAGGAGATAGGTAACAAATTTGGAAGGTGAGTACTTGCAAACTGTTGAATGCTCCAATACAATACTTATTGAACCTACCAACTATGTAGTCACGTCGCTGGGTGAAACCTGCATAGATTAGATTAACTCCTATGGCCAAGAAATCATACGCGTTGGTGCTTGCATTAGTTCTCTGAAAAATTTTAGTCTCAAAAAATTATATGAACAGGTTGAAGAAGGTCAATTTCGCCCCAGTCGCAGTTACGACCTTCGATTTCCCCCCCGAAATAGAGCACATAATTTTTCAATGGGCGGCATTGATGTTCCCTCGGGATGCTGTCGCTCTATCTGTCTTATGCAGGCGCATACAGCCATACGTTGAAGCTGTCATGTACGAGAGTCTGCTCGTGGCTTATAATGACAACTCGACGGGGTTCGATCTTGCACGCGCTAAACGTATCTTGCCAACTCTAATGTCACGCCCATCAAGTTTTTTCGCCGCACGCGTTCGTAACCTCCATATAAGGTATGACGTACCTTTGGATAACGTGGCCCTTATCCTATCCAAGTGCACCACTACTAGACACCTGTCTATAACTTCAGAAAGAAGGGGTTTAGCGTCAATGGTCGTACCAACAGCCCATACGCTGATTTCGCTACACATTGGGAGAGACACAGCTCAAGAGATGGCTCAATGTGGGATTGTATTCCCCAATCTTATGTTTTTGGCTTTGCTCTATTACCCTCCCACACCCACACCTCTTCCATCTCTGGAGTGGATCCCTTCTTTAAGGACGGTCTTGTTCGAACTAAGAGGCTTTCCTCCAATGTATCAGGACTTCCACATACAGCACATCGAGACAGCTCTTTCCACCACTTCCCGATTGCATATGCTGATATTGAATGCATCGAAATTTGCAATGCCCGTCGTGAAGAAATGCTTCAAAGGCATAAATATTGCTCAGCACGTTAAAGTCAAATTCAACAGCAACGTGGACATGGAGCTAGAATGGAGGCGTTGCTACAAAGGCAAGGATCGCTTTTGAAGTCGATACGGTGTTCTTTTCTGTTTTTTAACGATTGATTATTAATGTTGAAATCTCTCAACCCTTGACGCTCAGTGCTCAGAGCTCACCATTTTTTGGGATCTTGATGAGGATGCCGGGCTTACCGGACTAAGGTCTGGCTGATCGATTGTTATGCGCGCCTACACCAACAACTCAAAACTTCTACATACCTCGCCCCTTCAACCAGAAGGGGTTCTTTTTTCTTGTATTTGTGCGCAGGGCATAGGTGGTTTGTATCCCCCGTGATGTACTCCCTTAGTGCCAAGAACACGCCCTCATGCACTAGTGCCCCCGCCCCACATGCTGCCGCTTCTTCCACGCCGCATGCCTCCTCGCAGCCGCAACCGCAGGCACCGCAAGCCGCAATCGCCGCCTCTTCTGCGCGTCCCCAGACGCCGACGCCCCCGCACCCCCCGATCCAGAACCAGAACCAGCAAAGAAACGCACACGCTCCTCCCGCCACCCCAGGCGTCCCTCCACACCCTCCCACGCCCTCGTCCTCATCAGAAGAATCCTCAACAGACCTCGAGCTCCTACTCACCGCGCTCCCGCCAGACCTCGTGCAGATCGCGGAACAGCCGGCTGATCGTGCGTGGCGCCACGTAACGCGCGGGCGGCGTCAGCGGGAACCTCGGAGCTGTCGTGTGTGTGCGGATCAGAGGCGGGTGCGGCGGGGAGGAAGGGGCGGGATGCGCTGGATGGGACGGGAGGAGTGCGTGTGTGAGCTTGTGCATGCCGTTGTTAATTTGGAGAGGGACGCAAAAGAGAAGAAGCCCAAAGGGAAAAACGAAGAAGAGGCCCAGGAACGCCGTATCGGACACCGAGCACGACGGCGGCGTGATCCAGTTCTTGTGCCCGCAGTGCCGCGGCAGGATCAAGGGGCCACCGTCCGTCCGTCCGTCTACGTTGTCTATCCACATATCCATCTACACTGCTATCATCGACCTACCTACTTGTGAAACTCTGATTACTTTTTAAGGTGTAACGGTCTCAATATGCGGCTTCTTTCTCCGTAGAGAACTTTGTCTTCCACATGTACATAACCAGCAGCTAAACCTTCCGAAATAACTAGGGCTATACGAGTTGACTTTCTTACAACTGTCGACTGCGTTTCCGTCGCTGGTCGTAGTGCTGGGTAAGGCTGCACTTTCTGGTATTTGAAACCTTGACTCAGAGAGACTTTATGCAGCTTAGTTTAAGTATGTATGATGATGATACTTGATTTTTTTGAGAAAAAGATCGGCATTATCCACAGTAAAGTCAAGGGTATATGAACGGTATAAGAAGAGCTAACGCTGTTCCCTCACTTTCAGCCACACGACAGCAATCACACCAATTCCAAAGCCTGCAATGAAAGCAAAGAGTACAAGGACATCGCGATAGTAATTATTTGTGCCAAATCCAAAAAGCTGGTTGTCGTACATCAGCTGAGGTGGAGGTGCGTCAAGAGAGGACTTGCCAAATCCATGATCAAGCTGGCAGATACGCTGACAGGTACGCCTTGAAGAGTATCTTGGATTAAGAGGCCCGAACCGACCTCATTGACCGAGAGGGCTTCCAGGGTGTATTTGAGGGGACATAACCATTGTAACCAACGAAGGACTGGTGGAATTGAACTGAGGTGAACGAAAAACCCAGCGAACGTCATCTGATAGAGTGCAGATAGTGCCGAAAGAAGGATCGCTACGCCGCCGTTATTGAATAAGGCACCAAGAAGAAAATTCTGGGGAATCGCCAAGTCAGCTGTAACGGAGAAAAAAAGAAAATGAAACCAAACAAAAAGTGTCATTGCCAAGGTATATAAAACAAGAATGAAGAGGAACTTGAAGAAATGGGCTGCGTCGTGAGCCAGGCCCGCCATCCAATATGTGCTGAGGTATGAGTGGAACATGAGAAGAAGAAGCATAAAAGAGTGTACTGGCTGCGTACACAGATGAAACGATGATGGTGGGAATGATCCGCAGTGGAACAACGTCCAAAATAAACCGCGACAACAATCAGGAGGTCGGACTGTGGGGTATTTAGAGATCGCTTATATTAAAGGGAAAAAGGTTTGCCTGTAATACAAATTTGACCGCTCTCGGAGGAAGAGAGGACGAGTTTCTACTACATTGTACAATGCACTCAGTGAGGAAAAAGCAATAAGTGCACCCTGCAGAATATTCCTTTATAATCTGTTACTTCATGTGTAGTTTTCCACTGACCAAGAAGAATAAGCAGCCAACACGCGCTTGGAATCCTGCAATGGACGTATCGGTGTGAAAGTACAGTCCACCTTGATAAACTCATCTATGCACGTGTCGGCATCAAAACAAGTCAAAGTTCTTACCACAAAAAACGCCGAGGACTGAAGCAACCGTGACGTGCGTCAAGAACAATGTCTTGTCTCTGCATTACCGGTTAGACTCGCTGGATTGTCAGAACTCTGCAATCATACCTTTGTAGAATCTTCCACTGCCTCTCCGCTAGGACCTGGAGCTGAGTCAAGAACGTCGTAGCACACTTTAAATGTCGTTTTGAACTAGCTATGGCGGGGAGGATGTTTTTTTCCGCAGTTTCGTTACCAGATTTTCCATAGGCTGCCTCGTCGTCACTGCCCGGGTCCCTCTTCTGGCCGATCTGGAAAAGTGATAGTCTGGGGTCACTGGCGATGTCCAGGAGATAATCGGCAACGTTGTAACCTGGTGTACATGCTGGTACTATATCCGAAGCAACTCTCGCAAAGTACTCTGACGGTGCAAATTCGCCTGGACCGGAATATAAAGCGCGTCCATGTGATAAGAGGAGGATTGAATCGAAGGACTGGTAAAGTTTGGAGCTGGGTCACGGGAAATGAGCATTTGCTTCGGAAAGACGAAGGAAAAAACAGATTATATATACCTAGGCTGGTGGATAGAGGCGATGACTGGTATAGGATGTACAGGATCGTGAGCGATATCATGAAGGATCTGAGCAACGCGAGATGCAGAAACGGAATCAAGTCCTACATACAAAGTGAGAATCATCGAGAAACCAGATACGAACGACGAAACATACCCGAGGTCGGTTCATCCAAGATAAGGACATCAGGGTGCGATAACAACTCTAGACCAAACTAACCCTCCTCATCTCGCCACTACTGATACCTCTTATTTTTCCTCCCATGTTTTCACTGTGACCAATACAAACGTCTCTCAGCGACGAAATACCAAGTTTCGCCATGAGTTCTGTGACCATGTCGCATTTCTCAATGTCCTTGATATTTTCAGGGAGTCTCAAACGAGCTGCAAACAGCAATGTCTCATATACGGTCAAAGTGGGAGGAAGAACATCTTGTTGAGTAACAAATCCAATCCTCGGCGCAACAGCACCCGAAAAACCACCTTTGACAGGGAACTCTACGGTTCCTAGTACGGATCCAGACTTGTGTTTGCCGGCAAGAATCTCTGCAAGAGTGGTCTTTCCGGCTCCTAAATAGCGATGAAGTTTTATAATAAACGAGCAAGATTGGAAACCGGCTCACCACTAGGACCTAGTATGGCAATCATCTGACCTGCTTTCACAGATCCAGATACATTGTCGAGTACATTTCTTTCCTCGTGGTTGCGGATGTTGGGAATCAGAGATATCACACAGACACTCCAGCCCGTCACACACAGGGCCAATATTGTTGCATTGTGCCATGGCCAATGCTCAGTGAACAATGAATCCATTGTTCACTCTAGATACATAAATACGGACTACGACTAGACATAACCCTCAGTCAATTACATCGGACTGAGGGTACGTTATCTTACAAATACGACGTTACGCACATAACTGACTGGACCGTAGAATAATCCTTACATTGTTCTTAAGGTACAGTCAATTTAGTCAATTACATCGGACTGAGGAATAATCCTTACATTGTTCTTAAGGTCTGTTTTTAACAGGTTATGGGCCTATAGAGACAACTACTTTCTGCGTAAAAGTAATTGCCGACAGACCTCTTTGAACTGCTCTTTTGATCAGTCTTATCTGATCCTTATCACGCGTCGCGTCGCGTACCTTGGCTATTGTCTTTGTGCTTCCTTTGTGCTCGCCAGGCTCTGGTGTTCTTTCTCTTCCTTCACCATGGCTACTCTGGGTTCAGATTCTTCTAACCCCTCCGTCCCCGAACGTGTCATACGTCATAGGTGGGAGGGCGCTAAATACTCCCGTGCCGATGGTAATTTTAGCCAGTGGACTGAGAGACTCAAAGATGCCCTGATCTTGAATGGGTTATATGGCCACGTCTTCGATGTTTCAGCACGCCCGAAGGCCGACTATGAGCCTCGTGCACACGCCAACTGGGGCTTGAACGATCGTCTGGCCGTCACCTTCATTAAAACCGCCCTCAATGACACTGAACATCGCGACCTCGTCACCGATAAAGGCGCAGCTTACTGCTTCACGGAGCTGAAATCTCGAGCACAGCGTGAGGGACCCATCAAGCAGATTGCCTTGCTGCAGGAGGCATTATCGACCTATTGCTCTACGACTGAGCCACTGCCATCCACTGCTGGTCGCATTGCGGATACTGTTAAGCGGGCCTTTGACATCGGGAACGTCACACAGGATCTCTTCACATGTATAGCGCTCCTCAATAGCCTTAATGACCCTGCTTTCGATTCCCTCCAGAATTCGGTGTCCACTCTCCTGAGTAAGAGCACCCAGACCACGCCTTGCAACCCCACCGACATCCGTCTGCTGATGGAGAATGCCCAGAACATCATGAACGCCAAGGCGAAATCTGTCCACGCCACGGCATTGAGTGCGAAAGGAGGAGGCAGACATCGCGAAACTGACTTTCCAGGCCACAATCACGGCCCTGGAGCAACCTGTTGCGAGAACTGTTTCTCACTCAAACGCCCATGCTGGGGACACACAAAACCTTTCTGCGTGCAAAAGGGTGGCGGGATGGCAGGAAAATCTATAGCTGAAGCTCAGGAGGCAAAAAGGACACAGAGGAAGAAAGCCGACACACAAAAAGGTGCATCCGACAAGCCCTCCACTCCCGAAAGGTCCTTCGTAGCGGTAACAGGCCTAGATGGAAAACTATGGTATGTTGACCCGACTCAGCTCGGACAGCTTCCATCCCCCCCAGAAACCGCCTCATTTGCTAGCATCGCCACTCCTGAATCACACTCTGACCATAGTACGGAATGCTGGGAACACATGGGGTTCACAGCCGTTGACGAGATGCACACAAGTGTAGATTGGAACACTCACGCGAAGCAGATCACCGACAACATCCTAGCTGCCAATGTATCACCATTGGCGGGAATGAAACGGCGCTCCTCGCTCACAGCCCTGGCCTCCACTCCTTTCTTTGTCGACTCTGGCGCTACGGTTCACATCTCCCCCTGTCGAGACGATTTTATCTCCCTCCGCCCGATCCCACCGCGGCACGTAAAAGGACTCGGTGGCTCCACCATAGCAGCAGTGGGGATCGGAAATATTCGGCTTCACATAGCCAAGGGCGCCGACATGACTCTTGAGGATGTGCTATACATCCCAAACGCTACAGTCCGTCTCATCTCCGTTAGTTCATTAGCCTCTCTGTCTGGCCTCGACTTTGTATTTGACAATGCATCCGTTAAAATCATTGACCGTTCTACGCGTGCCATCGTAGCGCATGGTCCCCTCATACCCGGCCAGCGCCTGTATCGCCTCAACCTCGAATCTGCAACCACACAACATCACGCACTCTCCCTGCAGCACGTCGCTAGTCTGGAAACATGGCATCGCCGACTCGGGCATGCCAACTACCAGACCATCTTGGACATGGCGAAATCGGGCATGGTCCCAGGTATGCCCTCTGTCTTCCCTTCAAAACCGCCCAAGTGTGACTCATGTATTCTCGGCAAGCAGACGAGAAACACAGTCCCGAAGGTGCGGGAGGAGGGACGAAAGGCAACGCGGAAGTTGGAAACAGTATGGGTTGATCTAACGGGCCCGCAGGCTGTTGTATCTCGAAACGGTTACAAATACATTATGAATCTGGTTGATGATTTTACGAGTGAACACTGGTCAATACTGCTTCGTAACAAAGCAGAGGCACTCACACACCTCATGGCATGGCAAACTGCACGCGAGAACGAAATACAGGGCAAGCTGGGGAAATATCGCACTGGTCATGATGGCGAGCTTGAGGGACACAAAATGACGGCCTGGCTACTGTCCCAAGGCTCAGAACAACAATTTGGGGCAGCCTATACTTCAGCACACATAGGCCGTGTTGAGCGCATGCACCGTACTTTGATGGGCAAGGCCCGGTCCATGAGGATAGCTGCAGGATGCCCCCCTAACATGTGGGACGAATTCTATATGACTGCTTCACACTTACACAAGCGGACGCTCACCAAGTCGATCGAGAGCATCACCCCTCATGAGGCATGGACAGGACGTCGTCCCGATTATTCGTACATGCGTGAAATAGGCTGTAAAGCCTTCGTCTTGATCCTTGCAGAACACAACCCCAAAGTCTACGCACGCTCGATTGAATGCATCCTAATTGGGTATGCAAGAAATTCAAAAGCCTACAGATGTTATGAGAGAGCCACCGGAAAGATATATGAAACTTACCATGTCAAATTCTGCGAAAGCCATGAAAGTCGCCCTGACCTTGCACATACTCCACCTTCGACATCGCCTCCGAACCAACCAGTAGCCGTAGATCAACAAGCACCCATTCCTATCGACGACGATGCCACTATTCACTCTGGAGGAGTTCCCTTGCCTCATTGCGAGCCAGATGAACACAACCATGACCAATCCATCCCAACTGTCAGACGATCCAACCGTGTACCCATCCCAACTATCAGAGCTGATCCAGAGAACGCCCCAATGTCCCGAACACAGAGAGCCGTCCAGGAATCAATTGCCGCAGGAGAACGACTTCGAGCTATACGAGAAGCAAACAAGACCCCAATGCGCGATTCGGAGATACCCGATCAAGGCACCGAAGACCCCGATCAGGTCCCAGATGCCCCTGATCTTGCCAATGTTGCGTCACTGGTTGACATAGAATATCTCTTGACTGCGACCCAAGATCTCCATAATCACTCCCCGACGCTCGATTTCCATGATGAACCACGGACCTGGACGGAGGCCAAACAATCAGGAGATGCTGACAGGTGGGAAACCGCTTACCGTGACGAACTTAACTCCTTGCAGGATATGGGGGTATATAAACTGGTTCCCCGAGACGCGGTCCCCGCTAACCAGAAAGTGAGGACAGGGCGCCCCGTATTCAAAATCAAACGAGATGAAAACGGGAATGCAGTCAGGTTCAAAGTAAGACTAGTTTTTCGAGGCTACGAACAAATATATGGACGCGATTACACGAAGACCACCTCACCGACCGCACGCATGGAATCTTGGAGAATACTGCTCCACCTGGCGGCAGCGAAGGGATGGGACGCTACGCAGATTGACGTAAAAACGGCATTTTTATACGGGATTCTCCCGGAAGATGAAGTCCAGTACATGAAGCAACCCGAAGGATTCGAGGAGGCGGGAAAGGAGGACTGGGTATGGATGCTGGTGCGAGGGCTTTATGGCATGAAACAAGCTGGGAGAATCTGGAATAAAGCAGTAAACGATAACATGGCAGCCTGGGGTTTTCAACGGTTATCTTGCGAGTCCTGCATTTTTTACCGTGTCACTAATCAAGGATCCATCATCGCAGCACTCCACGTTGACGATTTCCTGTCAATCGCGAGCAGCAAGGAGGAGAACGAGCGGTTCAAGGCCCAGATGCGCCAAGTCTGGACAATATCTGACCTAGGAATTCCCCGCTTTGTGGTTGGTATTGCCGTTGACTGGGATCGCCAGAACCACCTCGTCAAACTCTCACAAACCGCTCTCATCGACAAAATCGTGAACCAGTTTGGCCAGAAGAATGCCACCCCTTTGTCCCTCCCCATGGACCCAAACTCAAGGTTGCGACGCGTGGACCGGAATACATTATCCACAGAGGAGCGCCGCGTCCTAGAAAACACCCCCTATCGTCAGTTAGTTGGCTGCCTGCTATATCTCGCAATATCCACACGCCCCGACATTGCGTTCGCAGTCCAACAGCTCACACAATACCTCGACTCCTATACAACGTTGCACTGGAATGCGGCTACACGACTGGTTCGCTATCTCAAGGGTACACGGAACCTGCGGCTTCACCTAGGAGGCACCAACAACGACACTCAGCTACAAGGTTTCACAGACTCTGATTGGGCAAGTTGTCCCGATACTCGTCGCAGCGTTGGAGGATACCTCTGGAACCTTGGGTCTGGCGCCGTTTCATGGGCAGTCAGAAAACAGCGAACAGTCGCCGCCTCATCGTGCGAGGCGGAATACATGGCTGCGTTTGAAAGCGCCCAAGAGTGTATCTGGCTTCGGGCGTTACTAAAAGACATAGGACATGATTTCACCAACCAGCCAACCACCATATTCTGCGACAACGATTCTGCTATCGCACTATCCGAAGATCCTCTCCTACACGCACGCGTCAAACATGTAGATATAAAGTACCATTTCCTACGCGAACGTGCTCAGTCAGGCGAACTATCTCTCGTACGCGTCCCTTCAAAAGACAACGCAGCCGACATCTTCACCAAAGCTCTTGCCACCCCCGCCTTCCTACATCTCCGCCCGCTCCTAGGCCTACAGTGAACCACGATTCCATGCGAGGAGGAGTGTCTGCGGTGAGGAGGAGTGTTGGGAATCAGAGATATCACACAGACACTCCAGCCCGTCACACACAGGGCCAATATCGTTGCATTGTGCCATGGCCAATGCTCAGTGAACAATGAATCCATTGTTCACTCTAGATACATAAATACGGACTACAACTAGACATAACCCTCAGTCAATTACATCGGACTGAGGGTACGTTATCTTACAAATACGACGTTACGCACATAACTGACTGGACCGTAGAATAATCCTTACATTGTTCTTAAGGTACAGTCAATTTAGTCAATTACATCGGACTGAGGAATAATCCTTACATTGTTCTTAAGGTCTGTTTTTAACAGCGGAAAATACCAAAGAAGCTCGACGAGCCAGCGATTGAATACGTTATACCCTTCCAACAAACACCAACCTGTATACCCGCATTGTCGCTCGACTGTTTATTGCGAGCCCTCCTCTGCAGTAGATAGCCAAATAAGATCAACAGTAGTGCCAACAGAACCAATGCTCCAACTACAACCAAACCGGCAATCACTCCTCCACTAAGAAGCTTCCCACCAGCAGTATCAGGAGAAGTGATGATTCCACCAGTGTCAATCACACTCTGCCTTACGCATTCTCCAAACGTACAGCCTTTGAGGGTGAGACCTGATGGTGGAAACAGCGCCAAAAGATCCTTCTGTTGGAACTGACAAGTAGCTGTATTGGTCGAATTCTCGAGGCCATCACAGTGGATACCGAGGTTACCAGCGAGACTATTGATAACTTGCGTGAGGTCCGCGGCTGAGACTCCTCCACAGAAAGATGTTCCTTTTCTACATGTGCAATTGAGATTTTGGCAATCCCAATTCGCACTGGATGTACCATTGCTTAGAGTTTGAGAACACGTATCAGCTTCACAATAGAATTGCTCGACGCCGGCATAGATTAGCTGCACGTAGACAGTTCCGGCTTCACCAAATGCAGTCGTATTTGGTATAGGTGAGAGGGAAGGCTGTATGGTACGCATGATGTTTAGAATGGAGTCAAGAGGGTAAAGTGCTTGCAGAGTAGGATTCTATCTCGCACAACATCGTGAGGTTATAAAACGATAGTTCAGATGACTGGCAGCATACATTCGCTTGGCAGCTCATTTGGCTACCTGCGTATACCCGAGGAGTTGTGTTGCACGCCAAAGTGTTGTTCTGGCCATCCTGCGCACCTGAAATGGAGTTCGAGATGGAAGAAGCTCTTCCAGACCCGACAAATGCTCCTTGACAAGCATTGGATGTTCTACACACATTACATCCTGTTCCAGTCCAGTCCTGTTGGCATGAACAGCCAGATGCTGTCAGATTGGAGAAAGAATCAGAGTTGGGTGTAAGTGGGCGTTGAGTCCCTTGGAAAATGTTTCCGCCACATGCGAGCTGTGAACAGGTAGGTCCTCCTGTACCAACTGGACAAGCACAGCTAGAACCGTTTTGGAACCCATAGTTTTCACAAGTCTGCCCGAAAACGAAGGCAGCAAACAGAATGATCATGGACCATGTATACATAGCTCCTAGTAGGCCTGAGATCCTTCAAATCGGTGCTGAAATTGCTCACTTCCACCACCAGAGAAAAGTATGAGGGGCCCAGGGGGACCGCCTTGCGGTTCGAGGAATGCTTTACCAATGCGAGAACACCAGTGCACTGAGAAGGCGGATCCTGATTTTGGCATCCTCGATACTTCAGTAGTGGGTTTTGCGGGGCGAAAAAATCTCGGAACCCCGGTGGACCATGCCGGTAATGCCACACTACTATCAATGCAGGGTAAACTTATTCGAGTCGGACGCCTTATCTGCAAGGGGACTTGTATCCCCCATGATGCATGATGTATTCCCTCAGTGCCACTGGCAGGAACACACCCTCATGCACTTCTGCCCTCACCCCACCCCACATGCCGCTGCTTCTCCGACGCCGCATGAACGCCGCATCCTCTGCGCGTGCTCCGACGCCAATGCCCCGCACGCTCAGAACCAGCAAAGAAACGCACATGCTCCTCACATGGCCGCAGGCGTCCCTACACACCTTCCCCTTTGAGAATCCTCAACAGACCTCGAGCTCCTACTCGCCGCGCTCCCGCGCAGATCATGGGCGGCGCCACGTGACGCGCGGGCGGCGTCAGCGGGAACCTCGGAGCTTTCGTGTGTGGGAAGAGGGTCGTGTGTTGTGCTGTTGCGCGGACACAGAGGCAGGTGCAGGCGTAAAAGAAGGGGAGGGCGAGGACACGCTGGAGGGTGGGAGGAACGCGTGGGTGAGCTTGCACGTGCCATTGTTGATTTGGAGGGGGACGCAAAAGACAAGAAGCCCAAAGGGAAGGAGGCCCAGGAACACCGTACCGGACACCGAGCACGACGGCGGCGGCATCCCGTTCTTTTTCCCGCAGTGCCGCGGCGCTATCAAGGGGCCACCGTCCGTCCGTCTGTCTACGTTGTATAATCCACATCCATTTACACTGCTATCATCTACCAACCTATCTACCACTCACTTCCACTCGAAAATCAATCGTTTGTCTTGGAACACAATCGGAACCTATCGGAACCCCATCGTCTTATCTCGTTCCTATCCGTTACGTATGGCCGTTGGCGGTTCGCCGAATCGTGTGAGTACGTTGTAGTATTGAGTATAGTCCTCAGCACATCTACATCGTGCCCCTCGAACCTCCTTCCTTAAATGCGTGTCTTCTCCCGCCGCACTCCGCACTGGGATAGGGGGTCAAGCCGCGCGACGCGGCACTGTTTTTGTCGTTCTTGACCATTGTCGAGATCAGGCCATGACAGTCTTTCAAGAGTTTGGAATTGGAAGTCCGAAGGTTCTCATGTTCCTCCTCCCTCAGGACAGATACTTTTTTCCCCACTCTTACAGAGGATGCGGCCGTGTGCGGGGTCGTAGGGCGGAGACACGAGTGTTATGCGGACTATAGTATTTGGATCTGGAACAGCCAGAGGGGGTCAACGTGAACGCGAAGGAGGAGAAGCACAAGCGCAAAACGAGGAAGGGCACCAAGGTGGCCCAGGAACGTCGCATCCGTCCTTGTGTCCATTGGGGCCTTATGCCGTCAGATTTCACACCGTTTCTTCCCAGATTCAGTGGCGTTACGGATTCGAACCTACTTAGCGGTTAGCCTCGAACCTGCTTCCTAAAATGCGTGTCTTCTCTCTCCGCCTATGTACTGGGATAGGGGTGCGAGCCATTTGTTGCATTGTTGAGATCAGGCAATGAAAGTCTGAAGGGGTTCAAGGGTTTGGAGATTCGAAGGTTCTCATGTCCCGAGGGGAGGAGGGACAGATACTTTTTTTCTCTTTCCTGCAGACGATGAGGCTGCGGGCGGGGTTGTAGGTGGAGACGGCTGTTATGCGGGATATATTATTTGGATCTGGAACAGGAAGCACTTTCAACGTGAACGTGAAGGAGAAGCCTAAGTGCAAAAAGAAGAAGGGCACCAAGGAGGCCCAGGAACGCCTGATCCGAGTTCTTGTCCCACATTGGCCTTTTGCCGCCAGACTTCACACCGTCTTATCCCAGGTTTGCTGATGAATCATGGTGTACGAAGTATAACGAGCTAACCCCAACCCCCCGCCGAAATGCAAGGTTTATGTCCCAAGTATTTTTATAAAAATTTCGCTTCCCCAACTCTAACATTTGCTCATGGATAACGGTATATGAAATACTTATGAGCATTTTACGTCCGGTTCTGAGTTGGCGCAGTATCTCCCAGGGATGATTCATTCATCTGTTGTGTTCACGCTCCCAAACCATGCTGCCCAAGCGCCATCCAATTGCCTTCTGCGGGCACATCTTAAGGAACTCTTTGGACGGAATTTGATTAGACATACGGTATGTCAGCCACTCTTGATTTTGGTCGAGCTACGCGCTGGCGCCGCATACGTTCCCATCGGTTTTTTCAAATTTTGTGGGCAATTTTTCCCCAGGATTAACAAGTCGTACGTATATAAGACATGGTGGTAAACTACCGTTCTGCCATTCAATGTCACTCCTTGTTCCCACTCGTGTGTCCCAAATTACGGATGAACAGTATTACTTGACAGTAGGTTTGATGTATGTTTGTTTCTCGTGGTATATGAAACTCATCAAAAACTAGAACACTGCTGCAGAATGGGAGAGGTAATCTCGCTTCCACCACCTGCTGCCAGAGCTGAGCTTCAATTTAACCTCTGTTTTCATTGTTTATTAGGTTAGATGAAATGCACAAGGGAATCGACGCCTACCTCGGTCATAAGTTGTCCTTGGGTCCGGCCATCCAGAATGTGAAGAAGATTCTTGAACTTGGGTGAGGGAAATATGACTGAGTTTAGAATCCATAGGCTCACCAATTCCATCTATAGATGTGGCAGCGGTGCTTGGTATGCCTCGTCTGTAGCGGGCTTTCATATTTGTTGATGATCCACAAAGGGCCATCCAAGCTGCACGCACATATCCTGAAGCCACAGTGATTGCAATTGACAAATCTCCATTGCCGCCACGTCCCTTACCTTCAAACATGCAATTCCTGCAACTCGACGTCACCCGTCAATTACCTTTTGACTTGGGAAGTTTTGATATTGTCCATGCCCGCTCGTTCTTTATGCACGCACGTCTTTTTTGATTGCCTTACCGTGGCAAATTAATCACTTTTCTCCAGATCCCCAGTTGGAAAAAGGTACTCGAGAATGTTACATCTCTCCTGAAACCTGGAGGATGGTTGTGGATCGAGGAAGTGGATGGTCGTTTTCATGACGATCGGTTCTTGGGGCCATCCCTAAAGGCGTTCAATATGGCGCTTCTCAAACATTCGAGCTCGCGAAACGTCGACGTACTTGCTGCGTCATCGCTAGACTCAGTTCTTAAAGGGCTGGAAAGCCTTTCGTAAGTCTATTATACACATTATGAACCATAACTGACTTTTTGATCAAGTGACGTCCACAGCCTTGAAATTAAGTGTCCTTTAAACGGCAACTATAGTAGTGATAAGTCCGTTCAAATGATTTACTCAGAATCCAATGCCGGGTTGTTGGGTCAAGTAATATGGAAATATTGCCGTCCTAGTTTTCAAAGCTCAGAAGTCATTTGCCAGTGGTTCGGCAATGGTATAACTTCTGAAGTGACGGAAAAAATCATCCCAGAAGTCGAAGATCCTTCACGGAGCGTTTACCTAAAGATATACATGACATGGTCGCAGAAGAAATAGGTCGCGTTGCCAGTAGTTGTCACAAAATTTGTACCAATAGCTGAATTGAATTATTGAATTTGACACAATGAACTCATGGCAATATTGCAAATGCCATTTGCTGTTGGCGGACAGTACTTGAGTGTGTGACTATCATACCTTATTTGCTGCAATGTTGCAGCATAGTTTATGCAAGTACAAACAATATTGATATGATTATTGACACTGAAGTTCAAGAACAAAGGATGATTTTATTTAGTAAGTGATTGTAAAATACAAAGATACTCGCACCTGAGAACAAAGGACGACTCAAACCTCATCCTAGTGAGACAACGAGTAATAATATACATACGATGACGATGTGTTTAAGAGCTTATTCATGACGTGGTATGACGACATTTTAAAAGTGATATAAGAAAGACACTATTTGGAAGTAAATGTACACTATGATGTTAATATTAATATTATCATTTAGAGTCACTGGTGTTTTCATCAACACTCCCACTCACAAATATGGAGAATAACCTAAACCAAGTTTCTCCCAACAAGGCCCTGCAAGAAAGAGCTTTTGCCATGGTATCTGAATGGTTTAGAGTTCGGTCCCAGTCAAAGTTGATCAGAAACTCTCCCATTTCTGTAGCTAGTTCTTCTTTATGGTAAGTAATAAATATTTGTAAAGAACAAATAGAAAATAGAGTCAAGTGAAATTGTAAGTAAAATTGTAAGTTTTGTGAAGGTAAAGTACCGATGAAATTGATTTTCTTTCCTCGATCGGTGGTCGATTGAATGATCGTGGCTGTGTTTCGGGTCTGGGCTCGCACCGCCACACACGTCAGGCCAAAAATTGTATGAGTTCTTGGAGAATCTAGACCGCGTGCCATCCATCTTTTGGTGAAGAGTTTCAAGATGACCTCAACTGTTATTTGTATGATGTGGCTAATTGGGTCAGGGAAAATGATTGCTGGAGCTTTGAGGATCACCAATACTTCCTGACTGGTGGAGTAGAAATCCAGAAGAGTAGAAAGGTTGTCCTGCTTCCTCGATCAGTGCTCTATTTCCAAAAGCAAAGTGTTACCTACCCATTACTCAGGGTTATAGATCCAGCAAACTTTGAAGTCTGCCTGAATTCTTTAGTGAGTACCTTACTTCTAACAAGAGAATGTTTCAATCCCTACTCACTACCATAATGCAGAAGTTTCCAAAAAGTCCTTTGCTAGATTTCAAGCTTTAAGTCCTCTTTGTCATGTATAGTAAAAGGTTCTGGAACTGGTATCTCTGCCAGTGATGGAAGAGTGACCTCTGGAGGTTGTGGCCAAGTCACACAACTGGTAGAGGGAAATCCAAAGTATAATAGAATAATAATAATCAGTAATATAGTAATGACTACACACCTTGCAGAGGGAAATCCAAAGAGAACAAGTGTAAGGACTCTGACTGCCAGGTTGGCAAATTTACTAAGAATGAACCATGGAATGATGAACCATGAGAAAGATAATGTCAGACTCTGTGCATGTGCAAAACCTGATGTCATATTACATAATCACCCGAAAAACTGGGCTGGGACATCGCTCCAGGCTGCTGAAACACATATGAAACAAGAGAAATAAAAGTGAAACATAAGGCAAGAAGTAGACTGTGCCTCTAAAAAATAGTGGAAAAATCATACGATATAACATTGGACTGTGTGCATGTGCAAAACACAATGTCATATATAGCACAGAAAGCAGTGCACAGAAAAGGTTGAAAAAAACAAGAAACTAAGCATATTGTATTGGAATGAATAAACTTGAAGAGTAGTCTCCTGACAAGTGGTATACTTGATACTTCATTCAATAATATTCTTTACTTCTTTGGTGCTCATTTTTCACTTAACAAATCCAGTAAGAATCATTATTCCTGGTTTACTTACACCCAGGACATGATATGACAAATATGACTACCTTTCATCTGCATTCATATTCAAAGCAGCTAATGTCAGTGTCACCTCAAACTTGGTCAAAGCAACAGTAGTAGCCTAAACCTATCATACTCATGCTTTGTCTACTGGAGCAAACCATTCAAATATCTTGCACAATACTGAGTTGGAAAAGGTAAGTAATTACATAGAAATATAACCATGTTATATGTTATATGTTGTAGCAGTACATGTTTTATAGTGTATAATACATATTTAGTGAGTCTACTACAGTGTAGCAGAATGCTAACAATGTACTGTAGGATACATGGCAGCAGAGCTTCAAACTATATGTAGTCAGCAAAGTCCATCAAATTAATGCATACAATGCATAAATCCATGGAGTCAGTCAAAACAACATTTACAATGTGTCATGTAAGACACATTTTGTAGAATCCATACACATCAATCATTACTCCCCAACAAATCTATCCAACAAAAGTGGATATACATAGATGGACCTACTAAGCAACCTGCCCATCAAACAATTTGTTTAACTATTCATATACAGAAAATGGCAATACCCAACAAGTTAGTTCAGGTGATTCCAAGAATCTATTTAAACAATGTATTAAACAGCAAACACCCAACAAATGATGGATAGACAAAAAAAAACTGTATTGTTCTTGCAAGTGCCACATAGTCATTTGCAACTGGCTGTACAAGACTTCAGAATACATCTATATCTGTCTAATGAGAGGTAGCATGTAGTAGAAAGGCTAGCATAGATAGATCCATCCAAATCTCACTGGTCCTGTACAGCAGTCAGCAGATCCATCTAGCCAATCCATCCAACTGTGGACTATTCTGTTTTAGTCAAAAATGCCACAGGTAATAAACTCTCCATTTACATGTATTCTGCATAAAATCTGCTTTGGAAGGCAGATCTGTATTGTAGGCCTGAGATAAATTCAGTATGAGAGGAAAATATGTAGGGACCACAAATTATTATGAACTGTTTAGTGGTTCTGCACCACTAATATTTGCCCTTATCAAGGAGGGTTTAAATCCCTCCTATTGTAAATACTAGACTTTGCACTGGATTTTTTTTGTAGGTGCACATACTGACTTGTGATGGGCTGTATAAGTCTCCAGAGTACATCTATTTATTTTATTGGGTAGTCCAAAGGTGGATATACATTCTGGACTACAGTATAGACAGATTTGTCCAGCAGTCAATAGATTCATCCAGCAGTAAACAGTTCCATCCAAATGTATACTATTTTGTCTATCATTCCCACTAACAATAGATTGCCTAGTCAAACAACCAATCATTTATTTTATATACATATGTACTTAAGTGTGCAGTATAGCTGTTTAAACTGGTCTTTGTTATAAACTGGTCTGCAGGCAAGTAGCCCTAATTTTAGTCATCTTTGTTTAGTAATCAAATTACTTAGTAACTTTGTTGGTAATGTCCTCAGGGCTTTGTCATTCAACATGATCACATGATTTTGATTCAGCAAATCTTCTCAAACTGCTAGCAGCTGAACCAGTTTTTTTTTGAAATTTGTCACCCAATTTTCAAATGATGTTTTTCTGGCAAATATATAAACAATTTCTTTTGAAAATTTTTAGAAAATTAGATTGTTATTTTCTAGCTGTATCCAAAGTGAGAATAATACTCTTTTTCAATTTTTTTTTTCTAGAAGAAACATTATATAAAACTTGATAATCCTGACTTTGAAGTTTCTGCAAATAGTTTCCCTCAGAAATAATAGGAAACTTTAAACTATTTTTTTTTTATGTTTTTCTTGGAAAAATATTTCCTTTTACCTTTGCAAACAGCCAAGAAAATCTGAGACCCATTTTTTTTTACAAAAACCTATAAACATAAAAAATAAATCTAATTAAAGTTTATAAACAAAGAAATATGGATTGATTCAACAAGCAAGTAGCTTAGAGACAATGTAAATCATATTAACCAACAGTTTCCACCAATATGTTGTTGATACTGATGTACATGTTTTAGCCTGGGCACTAAAAGAAGACCTCACCTTGTTCAGAAAAAAGAAGAGGAAATTGGTAAGCACATTTCTTGTACTAAACGGAAATGCACTACTGGATTTTCTAGACAGAAATGTGGACAGAAGTGGGTAGGACCAAGGACAACAAAGCACTCTTTAAAAATGCCAGGAGGAGCTTTATTAATAATAACATGCTGCCCAACCTGATAAGTCAACAGCTCAACAATGAGGTAGTTGCAACATTGAAGAACAAAGCACAGGTGGGTGGGCAACAACCCCAGAGCAGCTGCACAGAAAAGAGAAGGGCAAGACCTTTCATTCTTCTGGCAGGCTCAAGATATGTGCTCCTTTTCTCTGCACAGAAAGCATCAGCCCTTAATCAGTATTTGGATTTCTCACACTCTGTAAGTCATGACTTAAACTTTCATTCACTTTCTTGCTGCAAGGACTGTTTGTACTTTTTTCAGGTTTTTATCTCCATTTCAGACTTGTCATTCAATTTATTATGGCTCAGGTTGTTATTAAAGAATTGATTATTATAGTTTCCTCCATCTCAATACATGTTTTTCTTCCTATTGTTTACACCTTCACACTGCTGATGGACATTGCATGTTTGTCCAGACTCTCCAAGGCCTATTTTGCATGCAATCTTGGCTGCATCAACAATTTCTCCCCATTTGAACTGTTCAGGGTTGTATCCATTCTTGAACAACTTTTGTTGCAGTCTTGCTTGCAGTCCAGTCTATAATTTTTGTATCTTCTCATGTTTGTGAGCATGGCCTATGATTTAGTACATATTCTTTAGTTTGGTGGCATAAGATCTGACCTGTTGTTGACCCTGTTTGTTTGAATTGATTTAAGTTCTGGGATGCTTCTTGATCTACAACCACCATTATTCCTTTTGGGGTCCTAGTAGTTTAGTAGGCCTAGTTAGCAATAAGTCAAGCTTTACACTCACTCTCTAACCGGCCAAAAGGCCCCTTTTCCCTACTTTTTCCCTCTAATACTCCCAATCAACCCACACAGCTATGGACCACACAGCAGCCCCCCCCAAACCACCACGTTAGCAAAACAGTGGTGCCAACCACGCAGAGACCCTAGCCCTGGCACAGCCCCTCCTGTTTTGTTCCGAATTCAGCGCCCTAATGATGGCCCACAGAGATCCGGTCTGGTCCCTCAGCAAGGCTTGCAAATGGCTAGAGACCAAAGGCTGGATCCTGGCTGGGGAGCCATAAAAATGGATGAAGCTTGCTTGCGTGCTGATAACTGCAGTTGTCATTTCCAAGGGTTCAAAACTCGAGAATGAGGCAAAGAATGCAATCCTTGCAGTTGCATTCTTGATGGAGAATGATGCAATAGACAAGCTCTTAGACTTGTTGGCTGGCGTAGTTGCCTCCAAGGTCCTTGAGCGTGTTGACTCCATTAGCCACGTTGCCTCATCCCTTGACTTTGTTTCTACAAATGACACAGCGCAAGCCAAGACTACCCTGGCTCTTAGGAATGTCTTGTCCCAGTTGGTCTCTGTGTCCTCCTCCCTCAATAAAGCCATCTCCAAGCTAACCGCCATGCCGCCAATGCTGTCGCCCTCCCCTTGTAGCCCCACATGGGCTGAGGTAGCATCCACTGCACCCCCAGCAATCCCGTCAGATTTCAACCTAAAGGCCCACCTCCAACACACCCGCTTGCAACAACGTCTCATCCATGATGCAAAAACAGTCCTGATTACAATTGACCCCTCGAGCTCTGACGCACCCACCAATCACTTTTCAGCTGCAAATGCTGATCTCTAGGGACATATTAACAAACAACTAGCCAAAATTAACAAGACAGTGGCCAACCTTGCAGCAATGGACGGCATTACTAGAGAACCCTCCAGAACCCTTGTATGGGGTATCACTTGGCTTAAACAAGGTGCATACCTCATTGAGCTTGATACCCCAGAGTCAGCTGCAAGGCTCAGAAGTTACGCACACAACCCTGTCTGGAATCTCGCCAAAACATGCTTGGGAGACACAGCACGAGTCATCAAAAAGGCCTTCAGCCTGATCATCTACTTTGCCTCCTGCAGAAGAATCTTTAACTCTTCCAATGCGGAAGACATTGCGACATTTGAGCACAAGAACAGGCTGGCGGCAGGAAGCATCACCACGGCCTCATGGCTGAAGAAGGAGGCACAATGCCCCATGCAACAAACTGTTGCCTCTGTCAAGGTGCTCTGCAACTCCCTGCACGCTGCCAACCACCTTGTTCATGAGCACGTCTTCATTGCAGGCCACTTTGTGGTGGTCTGCAAGGATTTCCATGAGCCTCTCCACTGCAACAACTGCCAGGAGTATGGTCACATCTGTGCATCCTGCAAAACACAGGCTGCTGCTCTCACTGCGCTAGTACCAGCCATTCCTTTGATGATTGTCCCTCTGGGACCGCTCCATGCTGTGCTTCATGTGGACCAGACTTGACTCATGCGAGCTCTGCCCATCACTGCCCGATCTTTTAGGAATGCTGTAATGACCTGGATACTTGTTATCCCAAGAACAGCATGCCGTTCTTTCTCACTGGCAATCCCAGTACATGGTTCTCAGACCCACTTAAAACCTCCAAGTCTGCCCCCATGCCCACTCCGTGGATTACTGGTCCCTCCATTCCTGAACTTTTGGGCTCAGGACAATACCAGGCAGCACTCACCGACCTTTGGAAACTGCGCTGTAGCATTTTTGCAGTCCTTCAAACAACCTCTGCTACTAACCCCCTCAATGATTTTGAACACTAACCTAATGCTGCGTCTATGCATATGGCAGCAAAACCTACGCAAATCAAACATAGCCCAAGAAGCTATGCTTGGCATAGCCCAGCCAGAAGACTGGGACATCCTGGCACTGCAGGAACCCTATCTTGACCATCTAGGCAACACCAGGGCTACCTCAAAATGGATAACACACTATCCCAAAATCCCATTGTTGTGACAACAGCTCCTGATCAATGCTAACATCTCCACAGATTCATACACTTTCCTGGATGTTCTCTCCATGGACATCACAGCCATCAGATTCAAAACCGATGAGGGTCATCTCATCCTCTTCAACATTTATAATAACTGCACCAATAGCAACAGCCTTACAGCACTGTCTACCTTCCTTTCCTCCTGCCTCCACACCCTCTGCCCTATGCAAGATGACCACATGATTTGGGCCAGTGACTTCAACTGCTATCACTCCCTGTGGGAGACAGTCAATAATCGGCATCTCAACTCCTCCGAGAATGATATACGTCTCCTGCTGCACCTCCTGGGCTGCTACCACATGGAGCTAGCACTGCCATCTGGCATGCCAACTCTCTGCATAGCGCATGACAGTTGGACACAACCCAACAATGTTTGGCATCAAAACGTTGGGCTCAACCCCATCCTTTCATGTAACATAGTACCCTTGCTCTGCCCCCTAGTCACCAACCACCTATCTGTCATTACCATTGTCACACTCTTGCTTCCACGCACCTCAAACCCCCCCTCCAGGAATTTCTATGAGGCTAACTGGGCGGTGTTCAACGAATTGCTGAAGGCGAAGTTGACTGCGAGCTCTCCAGCCTGCCTGCTTACCTCCAAGAATCAGTTTTATTCTAAGGTCCTAGCGCTGACAGCGCTCATACAGGAGGTCATTGAATGCAACGACATAGTTTCCATTTGTAAACCCTGTCCTTTCACCAAAAGGTGGTGGATATCAGAGCTGACAGCTTTCAAAAAGGCTGGGACCAAAGCCAACAACCTGGCATACAAATTCTGTGACATAGCTAACCATCCAGCCAAGGCTGAGACCAAGCAACTGTCACAATTGATGGCTGACACCATCCGCAAATCCAAGAACGACCATTGGGTTGAGTGGCTGGAGAACATTGATGCCAGGCAGATCTAGGTCGCCAATAAGTATGTAGTCTGCGAATCCACTAACGCCTCTTGTGACAGAATTCCAGACCTGAAAATGCCCGGCGGTGACGCAGTGACCTGGGCAACCATGAGTGTCCAGAAGGCCAAGATCCTAGCAAAGTCCCTCTTCTCTCCTCCCCCCCTCTCCGCTTTATCCCTCCCCACTGCATACCCAAAACCTCTACCGGGTATACAGTTTTTAAACCATGCTTGTATTACCAACGCTATTGCTCAGCTCAAGCCCTACAAGGCTCCAGGTCCTGATGGGATCTCCAATATAGTGCTGAAGCAATGCGCTGACACCCTAATTGACCATCTTTACTATATCTTTTGTGCAGTGTTCGAGCTCAATGTTTACCACAATTTGTGGCTCACTTTGACCACCTCTGTTCTATGTAAACCTGGAAAACCAGACTACAGCAAACCTAAGGCATACTGCTCAATCAGACTCCTAAATACCATTGGGAAGCTCCTATCCACTATTGTTGCTGCTGACCTCTCCTTCCTAGCTGAGAAACACTCCATGTTCCCTACAATGCAATTCGGGGATTGCCCAGGGCACAACACAACTGGTGCAATGCATACCGTGGTCTCCAGGATCAAGGATGCCTGGTGCATGGGGCATGTGGCTGTGGCACTCTTCCTTGACATGCAGGGTGCTTTTCCAAATACCGGGCGTGATTGACTATTACACAACATGCAGGAGAGCCAGGTGCTGACCTGCTACATCAACCTAGTATGAAATATGCTCATAGGCAGACGGACCAGGCTCAAGTTTGACGACTATATTTTGGAACCGTTTGAGGTGCTTAATGGCACCACCCAAGGCTGCCCACTGGCCATGTTGCTGTACATGTTCTACAATGCCCCGCTGATCTACATAGCAAACAAAGAAGCCAAAAATAAACTCACATCTGGCTTTGTTGACAACTCCATGTTTCTTACAATGGCTAAGACCTTCTCCAACTACCACAGGATCCTTGCTGACATGATGCACCAGACCAATGGCAGCTTCAACTGGTCCCTCTCCCATAACTTACTATTCGAGCTGTCCAAACTAGCCCTCATGAACTTCCCCCACTCACCCCATGACACGATTCCAGCTGACCTCATGCTAATGCACATAAACCCTGGCAGCACAACTACTAACCAGCTTGTCGGGACAGTCCCATTGTACAAGTACCTTGGGATTGTCTTTCACTCCAGTCTAAGATGGAATGCCCACTGCCAAAAAGTGATGGCGCATGCCACCTGGTAGTCCTTCCAAGTAATGCGGCTGTTGAGGATATCAGGAGGCATGCCTTTCCAATGCATGTGCCAACTATACAACATGGTCGCCGTGCCCGCCATCACTTATGCTGCCAGCGTCTGATATACTGGCATACACAAAGCCCTATCGGGCAAAAGAAAACTCAGCTCAGTTGCGGTCACTAACAAGCTCATCCCCTCCCAAAGACATGCGGCCAGGGCCATCATGAGTGCACTCAGCACAACAGCAGGCAACATACTTGACGCCCATGCATTCCTGCTCCTGGTCGAGCTCCTCTTCAACAAGATTCTATTCAGAGCAGCGGTGCGTATCTCTTCTCTACCTCCTTCCCATCTCCTGTACTCTGTTGCTTGGCAAGCTGCTGGACGATACGTCGCCTGACACTGCTCCCTGCTCCACTTCCTCTTCCATGTTACAGCAGTTGCACCAAAAGCCATCAAAAGTGTACAACTGGTCCAACGGTGGCCTAACTACTTACCCTCCTTCTCAACCTCAATAGCAGATGATAAGAACACCGCCCTAGCCCAGGCTAGTGACATGCTCTCCTCTACCCCAGTTGTCTTATACTGCAATGGCTCGGAATATGAAAACGGCATTGGCGTGTCAGTGGTACTGTATGTTAAGGGGGTGGAATCGCAGCACCTGTGCTACTACCTTGGCAGCAAATCACAACACACTGTCTATGAGGCCGAGATTGTAGGTGTCCTACTTGCCCTACACATGCTGACTCTTTTGATACGCAACCTACCTGCATGAGACGTTATCAGCAGTGACAGCCAAGCAATAATTAGAGCATCAAACAACCAGTGCCCACACCCTTCTCACTACCTACTTGACCACGTGTACGACACTGCAGAGCTTTTGCACAAGAAGCAAGACTGACTCATTTGCTCTGCAGAACATCAACGAGCCACCTGCCACAGGTCTCCCTGGTCTGACCACACTTACAACGTCATTGACCTACAGCTACATTGGACACCAAGCCACATGGGGGCTTCCAACCCAATAAACGCACTGATGCCCTAGCAAAACATGCTGCCAGTGGCCACACAAGTGACCCCAAGATGCTGCTGCCACTCCTCCAGCGCAACCTGCTGCCTATCAGCATCTCAGCAACATGCCAGGCCACCCAAGAATCCCTTCTTTCAGAATGGGAGACACGTTGGAGACAATCCCCGAGATTTGCTAACTCACACGTGCTAGACCAGTCACTCCCCTCCAAGAAGTACTTCAAGCTTGTCCAAGACCTTGACCAGTGAGAGTTGGCCCTGCTTACTCAACTCCGCACACGCCACGTCCTGCTAAACCACTACCTTTTCCAAATCAGACGATCCAAGACCCCAGTCTGCCCCCACTGCGGGAACCTTGCAGTTGAATCAGTGCAATACTTCATCAACAAATGCAGACACTACCAATTTGAACGTCACCACTACCTCCAACGTAAGCTATGGTGCAAAGGTGAGTCTCTCTCCTTTCTGTTCACTTCACCTGCTGCCTTAAAACTGCTTTTCCAGTTCATACATGCTACTAAGCATTTCAAAACTAAAGCCCAACCAGACACTTGACTGATGGCCCAACAGGGCCTACCTACTTAAAACCCTTATAATCCTCCTCAATAATATCAGCTCCAATGCATCACCTCAACCCACCTCAACTCTTTTCCTTCACGGGCTGAGTGCACCATTATGCAGCTTGACCCTCAGCTACTCGCCCCTGGCCGATGGCCATGTCGCACCCAAAACAAATCCCACATCTCATCTCATTTCATCAGGCAGTACTAGGGAAGTGTCACAACCCGCTACAGACCCCTGGGACTCAGCCCCGGCCCCGGGACTCCAACCCTTCCCAAAACAACCCCCACGACCGCCCCAGGCCCAGACTGCTACCTGGCCAACCCCCTCGGCAGCCCTTGGCCATCACCACCCATCATCGCTCGTCACTGCCACCAGCCACCGCCACTTGCGGCATCCCCAGCCATCACCGCCCGTCACCGCCACTTGCGGCATCCCCCAGATCATCACCGCCGTGACCGCCACATCAGTGCCAGCATCACCCGCTACCCCCAGCCCACGCCGAGACCCCTATCACACATCACGCATCACAATCATGCACCACCACGCCCTGCTGCCCCGCTCCCACTCCCTCCTTACTGCCCCGTCACTGCGTGTCTCTGCATTTCTGGTACAAGACCTCCACGCTGTGCAACATGTCTCAACCTCACCCCGTGCGGCCTCTGGGTCTCACCCCAAGCCCCGGTGCTGCACTCCGCCACTGGAGGACTGGTCTGGACCCTGAGGCCTACCTACTGCGTAGTATATAAGTCGTAGAGTAGTAAGTAGTACTCTAGTCTTGATATTACCGTAACCCGTATTGTTCTGTTG
>JAGGAP010000276.1:0-40839 GCA_017657235.1 Termitomyces sp. T73sscA | reverse complement strand
AAGTCCTGAATTGCCAAAATCTGCCTAACTACACGAAGGTACAGATTATATACTATCGGTTATCGAGGTAGCCGGTAGGAGCGGTGAGAGGAACTAAATCACGAGGAAATAATAAGTGAATGTTGGTGACGGTCGTCACAGAGATCGTGCCCGATACCTTTCAATAGAGCCCTAAGCCAGATACACTCTTGTGCACTTTCAAAAGCGGCAATATATTCCGCCTCGCAAGACGAGGCTGCAACCATCCATTGTTTTCTAACAGCCCATGAAACTGCCCCTGTGCTGAGGCTCCAAGCGTACCCACCAACGCTTCGTCGAGTATCAGGGCAACTGGCCCAGTCGGAATCGGTGTAACCGTTGAGTCTGATATTGGGATCCGTGCCACCAAGATGAAGCCGGAGATCATGCGTGCCTTTTAAGTAGCGAACTAGTCGTATTGCCACATTCCAGTGAGGAGTAGCATAAGAATCTAGGTATTGAGTGAGCTGTTGTACACCAAAGGCAATGTCTGGTCGCATGGATATAGCTACATATAGTAGACAACCAACGAGCTGGCGGTATGGGATGGTTTCCAAGGTTCAGTGCTCCTCCTGAGATAGAGATTTGTGATCGATGCATCTGAGTTTGGTGTTTGGATCCATTGGTAAAGACAAGGGCATGGCGTCCTTCTGGCCAAACTGATGAACAATTTTGTCTATTAGAGCAGTCTGCGACAGTTTGACAGAGTTGTTGGGGCGATCCCATTCCATGGTGATACCCACTACAAAGTGGGGGACTCCAAGATCAGAGATTGTCCAAACCTGTCACATTTGAGCTTTGAATAGTTCATTTTCTTCCTTGCTGCTAGCAATGGAAAGAAAATCGTCAACGTGGAGGGCTGCAATAATGACACCATGATCAGTGCAGCAGAAAAAAATACAGGACTCGCATGCCAAGCGTTGAAATCCCCAAGATGCCATGTTATCATTGACTGCCTGATTCCAAATCCTCCCCACCTGCTTCATGCCATATAAGCCCCTTACCAACATCCAGATCCAATCTTCCTTGCCCTCCTCCTTGAATCCATCAGGCTGTTTCATGTACTGGACCTCGTCTTCAGGAAGAATGCCACCTAGGAATGCTGTCTTCACATTGATCTGTGTCGTGTCCCAGCCTTTTGCTGCTGCAAGGTGGAGCAGGATCTGCCATGATTCCATGCATGCAGTGGGTAATGTTGTTTTAGTATAATCGCATCCATATATCTGTTCGTGACCTCGAAAAACTAACCGAACTTTGAACCAGATCGCATTCCCATGCTCATCCTGCTTGATCTTAAATACCGGGCGTTCTGTCCTCACCTTCTGACCAGCTGGCACAGCTGATCAAGGCACAAGTTGATAGACACCCATATCTTTTAAGGAATTGAGTTCGTCACGATATGCCGCTTCCCATCTACTGGCATCTCCTGATAGCTTTGCTTCTGTCCATGTATGCAGCTTGTCGCTGATATCTGGTGCTGCAGGATAATTTTTGAGCTCATGAGTTGCAGTGAACAAATACTCAATTTCCTCTAATGACGCAATATCAGCAAGATCTGGTCTGTCTAGATGATTGGGAACTGGATTGGGCTGATTGGTCATTTCCAATTGCTAGTCAGGAGTTATAGTCAACTTTCACTGTGCCTGTAAACATTTGCCTGCTGCTTTTGACTCTTGCACAGCCTTTTGGGTTCATGATAGAGGTGCGTTATCTGGGTCTGCCTTAGTAGTTGGTATTGGCATGCAGTTGTAATGACAAAGTTGAGGAACAAGGGGTGGATCTGGAGTGTCGGCAGGTTGGATGATGGTCTGGGAGGCTCCTCCTGAGGTGGTTGAGTAATTGTCATCAAGACTAATTGGTTCATATTGAGATTGGGTAGAGGGATGACTAGAGTTGATGGTTTCTTGAAATGAATTAGACATGTGAGGCAGTTCATGACTTTCACAAAACTTAACATGAAAAGTTTCATATATCTTTCCAGTTGCCCTCTCATAACATCTGTATGCTTTGGAGCCCCTTGCATATCCTATTAGTATGCATTCAATTGATCATGCATAGATCTTTGGATTGTGTTCAGCTAAAATGAGAACGAATGCCTTACATCCTATTTCCCGCATATAAGAGTATTTGGGTTGCTGGCCTGTCCAAGCCTCATGAGGAGTCATGCCCTTTGTGGATTTGGAGAGAGTATGCTTATGGAGGTGGGAGGCAGTCAAGTAAAACTCATCCCACAAGTTAGGTGGGCATCCCACAGCTATCCTCATTGCACGCACCTTATCCATGAGAGTATGATGCATACATTCCACCCAGCCAATATGTGCCAAAGTGTATGCTGCCCCATGTTGTTGCTCTGTGCCACAAGATAAGAGCCAAGCTTGCATTTGTTGCCTGTCCAATTTGCCATCATGACCAGTTCTATATATGCCGAGTTTCTCCTGTACCTCGTTTTCATGGGCCAATTGCCAAGCTTTCAGATGATTAAATGCTTCTGCTTTGCTCTGTAGAAGAATTGACTAGTGTTCACTCATAAAATCATCAATGATGTTCATGATATATTTGTAGCCTCCACGAGATACAATAGCCTGAGGTCCTGCAAGATCAACCCAAACTATCTCTAACTTCTGCTTCGCTCTTTGCCCTTCTTCCCGCACCCTTGGGACCACATTCCTTGTCTGTTTGCCAAGGATGCAGGAGTTACATTTGGGGGGTTTTGGGAAGGAGACAGAGGGTGCACCTGGGATCATGCCAGTCTTAGCCATGTCCTGCACAGTCTGGTAATTGGTGTGCCCTAATCAATGATGCCAGGTTTCCAGACTGTTGGCTTGTTGGATTGAGTAGGCACGATGTTCAGAGGTAGCAGAGAGGAGGTTGAGAGTGTAGAGCCATTGATCAGGGGCAAGTGTCCCTTGTGCAACAAGCGTACATGTGGAGCAATTGATTAACCTTACTGACGAGTTGTCAAAGATAGCGTTGAGGCCAGAGCAGGTGGCAAGAGAACTAACAGAAATGAGGCAAACAGTGGCATTAGGAATGTAAAGAGCATCACGTAAGACTATATCTGCACCCTTGGCAATGTGAAGCCTAATATCACCGATTCCGATTGCCACGACTATGGATCCACCGAGCCCCTTGACATTGTGTGGCTGGATCAATTGCAACGTCATAAAGTCTTTGCGGCAAGGAGATATGTGCACGGTTGCACCGAAATCTAGAAGAAACGGAGTGGTGATGGGTGAAAGGATAGGTGAATGTCCAATGTGATTTATAGGTGAAACGTCTGCAGCTAAAATACTTTCTGTGATCTTTCCAGCACAGTTGTTCCAATCCACTGAAGTGCACGTCTCATCTATTGTGGTGAAGCCAAGGTGTTCCCAATGCTCTGTACTGTGATCTGAATCTGAGGGGAGTGGGACAATTTTTGCAATGGCAGCTGTCTCGGATGGAGCTGAGAGCTGACCAAGTTGTGATGGATTGACATACCAAAGCTTCCCGTCTAACCCTGTAACAGCTACAAAAGACTTCGGTGCAGTCGAGGTTGTTGTGGACTTGGGTGAACCTTTGGCAGTAGCATTGGACTTCCCTCCCGACGCTCTCTGAGCTTCCTGAGCATCTGAAATTGACTTCCCAGCCATACCTCCTCCTTTCTGCACACAAAAAGGTTTTGTGTGTCCCTTGCATGGCCTCTTCAGCGCAAAGCAATTTTCACAGCAGGTTGCACCAGGGCCATGATTATGTCCTGGTAGATCCGAGGATCTAGTCCCCCATTTCGCATTGAAAGCCGTGGCATGATTTGATTTGGCTTTGGCATTGAGAATGTTTTGGGCATTTTCCATGAGGACGCATATGTCGGTGGGATGACAGGGTTTGCTCTGAGTGGTTCCGCTGATAAGGGTGGAAACAGAGTTCTGGAGGGATTCAAACAAAGGATCGTTGAGACTGTTCAGCAGGGCTATGCATGTGAAGAGATCTCTGTCAACTGTTCCGATATCAAATGCTCGCTTGACAATGTTGGTGATGCGCCCCGCTGTGACGGGCAAGGCCTCGGTCAGAGAACAGTAAGTGGATAAGGCCTCCTGTAGGAGGGCAATTTGCTTAATCGGCCCTTCCCTCTGTGCCCTTGTTTTAAGGTCAATAAAACAAGCAGCGGCCCCCTTGTCAGTGACCAAATCATGAAGCTCTGCATCGTCAAGTGCAGACTTGATGAAGGTGATGGCGAGTCGATCATTTAGATTCCAATTGGCATATGCGCGGGGTTCCACATCCGCGTCAGGACGGATAACAATATCGCCAAAAACGTGAGAGTAGATGCCATTGAGTATGAGCACATTCTTGAGTTTCTCAGTCCACTGAGTGAAGTTTCCATCAGCCCGAGAGTACCCCGGACCCTCCCACCTGTGATGTATGACGCGCTCTGGGACAGAAGGACAGGTAGCGTCTGTGGGCAGAATAGAGGAGGAAGATGTGGGAGCCATGGCGAGCGAAATCGCGAGAGACAGACAGACAAAGAGGTAAGGTACGCGACGCGGCGCGTGAAGAAGCCGGACAAGAGTTCCGTTTCAGGATAGTTCCAAGGTCTGGTGTCGATAACTATTAAAAAGTAATCGACAATATGCCCATAACCTGTTAAAAATCAGACCCTAAGAACAACATTAAGTTTATTCCCTCAGTCCGGTATAAGCAACTGCATTAACTGTACCTAAGAACAACGTTAAGTTTATTCTATGAGTACAGTCAGTTTGTGTGTAAATCGTATGGTAAATGTTTGGTACTCACCCCTCAGTCCGGTATAAGCGACTGAGGGGTTCATCTAAGCTAGCAGTGTTTATATAGGTAACGTTAACAATAGGAGAGTCAATGGATAAAGGAAACTGTGGCACAATGCAATATCGAGATGGCCAGATTGGCCGGGCTCTGTCGTGATAAGCGGCTGGTGTGATATCTGTGAAATGCTAACACATGGTACCCGAGTACTGACCAATCCTCCACGGATACAAATCTCGGGTGGATTATCGTGAGGGAACGTTTACCGGTCTAGTACTGAAGTTTTAAGTATACACTGACGATGAACTGATATTGATATCGGGCCGTCATCCACGAGCTCGGCTTTTCACTGCGTCAAGCGGTCCGACCAAGCAGTGGCAAGCACTCGTAATTATACAAACTTCGTGAGGAGCATGCAAAGTTTGTATTTCTGTGCTCATGACGGTGTCTTCTCAAGTCAAAAGTTTAAACTAAACTGTGACTCCTTAAGGCTGCTGAATACCAGATGTAGACAGAGCAATTCATCATTTCTCTGTTGTTACCGTACATGGTTACTCGTGAACGTCATGTCACTGAGTAAGAATCAAACTGATATAACTTTGCGTTAATACACACAATATGATATACGTATCGACATAACCAGTACATCCCGTTAGGAGCTGCAGTTAAGTAAATTGAGCGCCTAAAACCCAACGACGCTTGCATTCAGATAGGGTAAGGTTCGGTTGAGCTGAGGTTTCATTGCCACTAGGTTGAAGCTTTTTAAAGTATGATCCTTGTAAACCTTCAATCATCTGTAATTACAAGGAACAAAGAATTAAAATGACTCTAAGTATTGGAAGTACCTTGGAAACGGAATAATCGTAGACCAGAACACTTTTTTCCGGATGACAGACAATTCCTAAACGCTCTCTCATTCCTAGTCGGAAAAATGAAGGAGTAGATGCCATGTCCTCAAAATCAAACGCGGTTCCGTTACACGAATGGCTTCTCCTAAAGGTAGGAATCCGAACAAGATTGAACACGCTAGTAGCAATTCCGAATGTGATACTAGTGTATGATAAGTGGTGTAAGAGAAGTCACGTTATTCAAAGCCGCAAACTGAGCCGTAGGCCAATATCATGTCAGTAGAGACAGCAAGGTTATCATCCAATCATGATCTCGAGACAACTAGAAGTAGTTTGACTGTGTCTGAGTTGGGTGTCCCGTGCCTTGTCTCTCGATTACTGGATGGCTAATATCACATTTAAAGACAGGCAAGGGTTAAAAAGCTGAGGATCCATCATTCTATCTTGACTGTCATAGTGCGAGAATCACGATGTTGAAGCTTGAACACGTCTGCGCCAGACAAAGAGCAAAAAAACTTGTCGGATAATAGGATCAGTGGCGTGGGAGTACGCATTTCCGGAAGAACGGCCGACCATTGTTCTGGCTATTGCCTTCTACAATTGACCACCATGTCCGACTTCGAGCTCGACGACGAGCTCCTTGCTCTCGCCGGCGTCGACAAGAAGCGCAAGAGGTCACAAGGCTCTTCCAAGGCCTCGTCGTCCAAGAAGAGGAAGGCAGAGTAAGCGTGCCATTCAATTTTGGTCAAGCCCCATTTTACGCCGAGCTACGGATCTTTCAGTATGTCTGATTCTGAAGACGAAGGGCCGGAGAGTGAGGAGGGAGAGGATGATGAGTCATATCCTCTCGAGGGGAAGTTTATTGACGAAGAGGATAGGCTCCGGTAAGCATACTCCGCATCACCCTTTATAATCCAGCGTCGCCTGTTTGGCTGAAGCATGGCTTTGTCTTCTCCTGAACTGTCACTCATGGATATGAATAGTCTTATGCAGATGAACGAAATCGAACGGGAGAATATTATTGCTTCGAGACTTGAGGAGAAGCAGCGCAAGCACGATCAGCGTATGATCTCCCAGATGTACAATCAGCAGCAACGGGGGGCTGATGCGGATGCCGTGTCCAAGGCTGCCAAACGTACGTCTTTTTTTCACGACCTACTCAGATACTGACTCAACATAAATACAGGTGCACACACCGCTCGTGGTGCGACAAAGGAAAAGTCTCGTAAATTGGACGAACTCAAGGCTAAGCGGAAAGCCAAAGACGAGAAGCAGCGGGTATGCGAAAGTCCCTTTTACCCCTTGATCTTACCTTTGATGACTCTCAATTATTACAGACAAGAGGATCTCCGAAGCGAGACCGCTCTTCCTCACCCATGGATATGGAGATCTCTGACGATGAGTCAGAAGATGGTCAGATATCCAAGTATGAGCAAGAGGAAGAGAAAGAGCGCAAAATGTTCAGCAAGCCAGCCTCGCTCGATGATCAACCTGCCACTATGGAGGACCTCGAAAAGTGCAGGTTGACGCGAGATTTACTGGCGAAACACTGTATGGCGCCATGGTTTCAGGAATATGTCCAAAGTGACTTCTCTCTCTATTCTATGCTGTCTTTTTATTCATACTAGATGGCAGACGCATGGGTTCGTTACCTCATTGGCCAGGAGAATGGTGCCCCCGTTTATCGCATCTGTGAGATAGCGAGTGGGTACTTTTGCTGGCATACTTCTTATGCTGTTGACGAGTCTTCAAGATATCTGTGCCGATACGATCAAGACATATCGTATCAACGATAAACAGACTGACCAAACTCTTGAGCTCATGCATGGGAAATCGGTAAAACCGTTCCCGATGGACAAAGTGTCTAATGGAAAGTTCAACGCGGTTTGTCTTTTTCGTTGCCTTTCTTGATATCGTACTTATCAATGGTTCACAGAAAGAATTTGAGCGACTTGTCAAAGTCTGCAGCGCGGAAGATGTCAAGCTGCCAACCAAGCGGCAATTGGAAAAGAAGTCTACAGATATGAATAAGTTGGCTACTCAGCCCATAACAGAGGTGATAGTCTCCTTTTCTCGTCTCGACCTCAGCCTCATCATAATTCTATAGAGCGACATTAACGCTATGCTGGCCCGAAAGAACCAGCTCAATAAGAAAAGTACCGCTATATCAGCGACAATGGAGAAGTCTCGTCTCATGCAGGCGCGCACTCTTGCTCAGCGCCGAAACGATTATGACGAAGTTGCCGAAATCGACGCGAAGCTCGCCCAACTCGTACCTTCACACCCTCAGAAGGATGAAACCGTTGATCTCCTAGCCAAAGTGAATGAGCGCAACCGCAAGGCCAACATGGAAGCTGTGCGTAAGGCAGAGCTTGCTGAAGTAGAGCGCAAACGACGAGAACGGAAACTCGTCGCCTCTGGGACAGCCACTCCGGTTGACCCCAGTGCACGGCTTAAGATTAAGCCGCGTTTGTTCGACGCCGCTACACCTACATCGAGGTATGTCTTCTTCATTAATCGTAGATTATTTCAGTGCACTCATCGTGATGTCTGCTCGTACTAGACCGGGTACTCCCGCTGCTTCTGGCACGCCAGCCGCAAAGTCTGACTCTCGACAGATCTCACCACTGCCTCCTCTCGCGGTCCCGACCCTTGCTATACCTGGCAAGTCCTTCGAGGCAACTATCATCGACTCTATCGAGATCGATCTCGGCGATTTTTAGAAACTCAATGGTGTTTCTTTCTAAATTGCATTCATTGCACCGACTCGCCATCAGACCTGTTGATTCATCCCCATCTAAGTAATTTCAACGTGTTTTGCTTTCGTTGTAATCGTGTATTTATTATTAGTTATCGGCTTGTATGTCGTGTTTCGGCCGTTTTATTGAATAGGATGCCGTAGAACGCATGGATGTCGTAGAAGGATATAATCGGATGATCACAGCTGAATTTGGTGAGCCGCTGTATATATCTCCTGAAAGAGTGGACATCGAGTGCACTCACGTTTCATCATGCTAGGTGTTCGCGAATTCGCGCGATTTACATCAACGGCAACAAAACACTATACCAGTTAGCACGTGCGGTCTGGGGCGCTACAATGCCGCTGATCGTGCTTGAGGACTGAAACGGAATAGGCTATGTAAAACAGTGGGTACCGGCTTTCTATCCGATGTCTTGCTTTGTATCTTTCAATGTCGTATGAATTCCCATGTTCTTCCCGGAATGTACCGTGGCGCAACATGTACGTAGGTAGGGTCATAATAAATGCTTTTGTCAGGCCATCAACTGTAGGTCTCATCTATATTTGCATGTCTATGATATAGAGCACACCGAAGTACAACACTAGTCCGGGGGTAACCAAGTACTTCTGTGGCTGCTTTGTTGACCCGTCATGTGGGATATTTTGTTGTTTTCTTTGCCACCGGCTGTGTACCGTTTGTTCTCTGGTATTCCATAACATTCGCATTTGTTCCAGATTAGTATGCTCTTTTGTTCCTTGTTGTCTGGAGGACATTCGGAGTCTAAAAGCGCCCACAGATCTTCTGTGTATATAATCTCCTCTCTCTCGCTCAGATCCACAACGTGCCCTCGTTACTGCTGTCGTTCCTTCCTGATACTTCCTCTTCAACGTGCCCAGCGACGTCTCCATATTAGGCACCTGTCTGACTTCGTACCCATGTCCACAGTTGTGCTCCATCTTATCCTCGCATCGTGAGGTGGATACCACGACATCGAAACCTTGCGCATTGGCATGTGAGTTCACTTCGTCCTCTCAATTCCGATGTTTGTTTAACGATCGGTTTGCAGGAGTACCTCTGCATGCAATTGACTTACGCCTTGGAGACCCTCTCAAGGTGTCTTTTATATATTGTGTGCCTCAAGGCAAGTTCTATGCGCTTGCGCCATCGATTATCCCGGTTAAGGCTTACGTTCAAGGTTTAAATCAGACCTTCAAATTCTCAAGTCTCAAGTCGTTCAAGCAAGATCAAGGTATTTTAACTCATTTATGAACTGGGTTCGCCTCTCTGACTAAAATTGTACGCCAGACCCCTCATGACCAAGAATCGAAACTTTTGCGTGATTTGTGTGATTTGCGTGAACCTTTTATCCCCCATCTGTCTTGGTCGCACCTTTTTTCTTTCTTCTACCTTTACTTTCTACTTCATTTCGAACGATGAGTTGTGATCCACACAACCACCATCATTGTCGTTGTCCTGCGGCGTCCGTCGGTCACTTTCGATGATTCATACCTCGCAGAGTCCACACCTCAATATCTCGCTGCTAGACGAGGGAATTCTGTGAATGGTTTTTACAATTCAGTAAGCCCTTATATATTGCGTTTCTCTTGACTAATTACTAACGCCTTATTTTTTAGTATTAGAGAGCCCCACAAGTGACTGCACCAAAAACCAGCTAGTCGTTTCAGTCAATGGCTGTTGCTTCAACGCCACGATTTGAATATTTGTTTTGTCCCTGTATTCGTTGTCTGGTAAGCCATTTCAATTCACCGATCTTGCTCTCTCTCTTATTGTGTGTCCGACAGTCTTCGGCCGCGTAACCCGACTTTCCACATCGATGTCTATTGCCACATATGTAGATGCGCACCTCGAAACCGATGTGATCATGGCAAACCTAAAAATATTAATACTTCTCTGATCGATTTGACGATACACGTTCAGTTTAGCGCATATGTTACATATGTTCCTCAATCTTGTTATTAATATACCATGCATACCCTTTAACCCAATCATCTTCTTCCGTTTCCCAACTTCCTGTGTTCCCAATTCCTCACGGGTCAACGAGTTTCAATCATCGGTGAATATGTGGCGTTGATGGAAAGTCACAAACTTAGGATGACAAAATGAGTACGGGTCATAAAAACAGCTATCACAAACGGTCCTGTCCTCCTGGGACAGATCAGAAGACTATTTCTATCCTTGAATAATTAGAGATATTGAAGGGTATCAGTCCTTGTTTATACTACAAATGATACTTTCTACATAACAGAGGGGAACTATCGATGAGAAAAGAACATATTCTATTGTGTATGCATGCGTAATTGATATGTATGTGTGGGTGAACAGACAGACTGATATCGTCCTATGGTGGATGACAAATGGTATCGTATCTTTGAAGAGCGAAAACTTGGAGAACAACGAATAAATATCGCGACTAGACTTGGGTCACCTTGACTTGAGACATGGTTGCAGACGACTTGATGGTCATAATAGTGTGTGTCGGAGCCGCCGGAGGCTGGCGTCGCTTGGGCGGCGGGGGCGGCGCCGAACGACGTGGAGGCCGCACCTTGGCGTCGACAGCGGTATGTAACGGCTTGCCATTCGGGGGGATGAGTTGGTGGTGGTGGTTATGGAACTCTGCGTCTGCATGGAGCACCGGTGGATGTCGGCTGGAGTGGTATCCGTCCATCTGAACAGAGCTCGCTGTGGCTTGACGTCTCGGCAGCGGAGGACGGTTGTGGTTCGAGGATGCGGCGTGTGCTACGCCAGAAAGACTGGTAGCGCTGACGTTGTTGGCTTTGGCGCAGAGAAATTGGTCCATGCCAGGCGAGCGTGGTGGTTTCAGCGTGTTTGCGCGCACCCGCAGGTTTTCAACGCTTCGGCTGGCTTTCAGTTTCTTGGAATTCGACCGCTGCGGCTGTGTGACACTTGATGTAGTGGTGGTGGTCTTCATGGCGAACTCGGATACAGGAGAAGCCGGCTTTTCAGCGCCAGCACCTAGTTTTGCTTTCGGGAGGTTGACACACCAGTCGCCACTGAGGCATCGTTCGACAAGTCTCTTGGTGGTGGGATTGACATCCCTGACCTTAGAGTTAGCTACAAGAGATTCCAGGGCATAAACAATCTGTGGACGTTTGTACGGAATGTCACGGAGTTGTGTTCTTACGAGAAGAGGGTGAAGAACACGAAGGTAAGTGTGCCGGAGCTGCCAGAAAGTCAGGTGTCTGAGAGCTGCAGATGTCGACTCTGCTCACTGATTCGCTGTCTTCGTCCAAATCGACCAGCTCGCGTAGGAACACGTCGACCAGAACACATAAGTCGTTGGTATAAAAGTATTCCGATGTTCCTGCTGTCGTGAAGAGAACATAGAGGAGCTTGAGGATGAGGAGCTGCATGCAGAGATCTTCTGGTGTTCGCTCTGCGAAAAAAGGCGTTCAACATACATCATCCACAGCAGCGACATGACACACCTGCACGGTTGAGCATGAAAATCATATTCTCCCCGAATGTCTTGCTCGACCAAAGCCGACGCATAAGGACAGTAAGGACTCTGTTCTCCAGCTGCGATCCAGTCGTCACTGGCTCTACTTGTTTACTTAGAGACGCAACCATGAACTGTTCGTTAAGTGATACCTATTACACCACTGATCTCAGCGACAGAGACAAAAGGAATGAATAGCGGCTCACAATCAACTTGATTACACTGTAGTTGAACGTTTCGTTATGCATGTGCCGAGTTTGTTCCACAAGATCAAACAGGTAATCAATAAAAGCATCGTCAAAGGTATCTGAAGCGATCGATAAGCAGAGCACCACTGTAAAGCCGATTCCACGCACGTAGATCCTGAACAGACAGTTTTTGCACCCGACAAACTTCATACAGCAACTGGATTCCCAAACCCCTCAATTTGGCCTCGATAGGGATAGGTACATGTGCCATTCTGTCCGATGCTCCTGTTACCCCAAAATACGCATCCTCGACGTCAGAATCGATTTGCACGAGAATGTGGTCCATGAGAAGGGGCAGAAGAGGTTGCCAGCGTTTGTGTGATCGGAAGAAATCAGTTTTCCGGCGTCCGTAGCATAGGAAGACGTGGTAGAAGATAAACTGGGCGTGAGGATTTGTTTGCTGGTGCCACACTGAATATCATAAACAATCTAGAGGCAAAAGGCGACGCACCGATTGGAGATCGCCTACCAAGATTTCGCACATGCGTTCAGAATGAAATCGAAAGAGTTCAGAGTCCATCAAAAGGCCGCATGCATGCTCCAACTGTAACGGACTCTGTAGATAATGTTCTAGATAGCTTAAATTAAGTGTGTCATGACTTCTGTTCGTGGCCGATAGACGGACCATGGTACGCTGCACATAGGGCTAGAGATCTCCGCAGGGTTGAATCCAAGTGAGCGAGAGTGGGTATATCGTTTTGATTAAAGTTGAGCATGTCTTCAAGTTCTGCAGCAAGTTTTAGGATTGTTCAACAGAAGATCGCTCATGACATACCAGACCAGAACTGCTGAGCGTTCTCGACAAGATAGGTTATGCCGAGGTCGTCCTCCATCGTGATGCCCGGAACGACGCCATGATTCTGGAACGGCATCGGAGTGCAGTGATGGAGAAGGGCAAGGGGACGACCGTGACTGTCGGGGTTAAACGTTTAAAACCCTAACCCGGAACATCATTTCTTATGAAATCTGCAATGAACGGCGCCCAGGCACCTACATACATATCTTTCTTTTTTTATCACTTTTCGCCGAGCTGAAGCGACCTAGTATTTTTTCAGAGTCTTGCGTTGGTAGATTGATATAATCAACCCTAGACATGACACCCGGAGCTGGAGTCTATTTTTTAAAACTTAGATACTGAGCATGTGAATATGTAGACTTGAGGCCGGAAGTACACTTCAAACAAGACAACATGGTTAACCACTGTCTCCCCTCCCGGCGATTGACAGGGAGGAACTGATACACATCTCGAGACACCCAAGAGTCAAGAGGGATGGTCGTACTTAGAGAATAGGAAATACAAGGTGATACGTACGTTATTATTATGGTTGTCAAGGAGAGCTTTGACGTCGAAGGACGTCTGGATATCGGTGATATCCGGGCCGGTTTTCCCGGACCACTTTGCAGTAACCATACTTAAGTACCTCAGGGTGCGACTGTGAGCACTGAGCTTTCTCAGCAGTAGCTGACCAATTCCTCGACAAACTCAGAACCACCGAGATTCCTGACTTGCATTGCACACAATTCGGACGACGACATACTACGTACGACACAGATAAATTTTCCCCATTCTCAGGCTGGCAGTGACAAAGAACATTGGTAAATCAAAGACATAGGTATCGTTCTATGTAAATGAAGTATAACGAGGTACGGACTCGTCTGGAAATCGTCTGACTAAAACCTTGACACAGCAGAAAAAATGCACCAAATCTTCGAAAGTCCTCTTCCGATACCTGTTCAGGCTGCGTATGGGTTTCCCAAATTAAGTTTCTTTCCGACAGGACCACTCTAGGGAATCATCGGACAAATCTTGCTCTCTCGGCGTTTCAGCAGGAGTTGGCGCAGTCACACTCAGGCATCGAATTTGGACTTTGGTTTTCGATACGACTGCATTGTATGACCCGCACCCTTTGTTGTATCAGGAGGCAAAGGGTCAATGATGAAGGTCGTCTAGTTCCACTGGCGTTGTCCATTTGGCAGCGTGGTGGCGGGTAATTCACCATCTATCTGTCCTCATGACTCGACTTTGGCAAGGAAAGTCAGATGCTAGATTCGGGGACGTTTGCGGACAGTGCTTGTAACATTTCTTCAGTCCTAGCCTTCGCCTTTCTGTCCTCCGATTGGTTCGAGGCTCGCTAGATGATAGATGGGTATATCTAGTCCATTGGGGCCATCCGTCATTTCTATGTTGCGCTTAGGCTTCCGATCTTGGAATATCCTGTGGTTGCTTTCCTTGATTCATGACGAATGGATCATAGACATCTAAGGACACTGGAGTATCTTCATGGCTTGAATAATCCATAGTGGATACAAGCCTAATAGAGACATGCTCCGATGATCCGGGTGAACTATCTTCTCGGTAAGTCCCTAGAGATACTCGCGAAATCGGAAGCTACAATTCGGGTACGACATTAATGCCAGGTACGATGGGTAAAAATGGAACAAGCGGAGTGTTCTTCGTTATTTGAAGAAGTGTCTTCTGCCTTTCGTTGTTCGTTCTTCTTCGTTAGTCAATTAACTGCATAGATTGATCGTCGAAGTCCTCATCATCATCTACCATGTCTCGCATTCTTTTGAACACTCGTGGATGTCCGATCACTGGTCGGTTTTGAAGGTCTACATTTTCACGGCTGCATGTACACCCACAGATAAATGAAGATCGTCTCTTCGTTCCTCCGCGGTGAAACTTGCATCGTCCAATTGGTCAGACCCTTTTGTCGTCGTTGCAGACGAGCTTAATGGATCATTCGACGTTGAAATACCAGGTTATAATTTCCCCCTTGGTAAAGTGGTCTTTCACAAAGCTCTTGCGTCGACATGTTGCCGTTTAGCTTGACGAGGCGAAGACGAGGAATCTGCTTGTTTGGAAGGTGAGGAATATGTACCAATCTCCGTGCCCCCTTCTTCGGACGGATTCTTCCTGGCCATGCTTGCGTTTGGGAACTCGCAGTGGAAGGTCGTCTGCCGTGCATAAGTTTGCTTCCAACGTTCTCTCGGCACAGTTGCCTGATGAGCTTCCTGCACCCTAAGCGCGATGCTCATGTTGACGCCACAAAGAAGGTCCGGCTTTCCATTTTCTGTCTTGGTCCTGCGCATGTGGAGACGATAGTACGGTCTAAATTCATAAGAGTTTTGGGACTGTTGACAGTGCGCAGAGTACACTAATTCTTGCTCTCTTTGCTAACTTCACTGTTTTGGCTACCTCATTGTGTGGTGGACGGAGTTCTGTCCGATGTTCGTCAGTTTTATATTTCCATGCGTGCAATGCGCAAAATCAGAGTTGGACGTACACCGATGTTACGGATGTTCGATGAATCGTGGATGAAACGCCGAGGATATACTATTTAGTGAGAGACAGCCCGCGATGTCCTATCACGGTTATGTCAGGCATCACGCTCATGGTGACAAAGGCCCAAGCAAACGATTGACTGCTAAATCCGCATAAGAGCAGCACACGATGATTGTAAATGGAATGATCAAAACAAAAAAAAATCTGAAGACACAAAGCTTGGTAAATGTAACGAAACATATTGAAGATAATATTGCTTGCCTTGAGATACCACTTCTGCGTAATTGGTATACATCAGAAATATTAGAAGTACCGGTCAAACTATCTACTTCGTTGTATCCTACAGGTAGAAACACTTCGCTTTTGGAAGTATGGTACTAACCGTGGAAGCAGGACAACCTTTCGACTCTTCTGGATTTCTACCCTATCAGCCAGGAAATGCCGACCACTCTCAAAGCCCCAGCAATCGTTTTCCCTGACCCAGTTAGCCACGCCATACAAGTAGCAGTCGAGGTAATCTTGAAACTCTTCACCAAAAGATGGCACACGGTCTAAATCATTCAAGAACTCATGTACGAGCTTCGAGGCGTTATCACCAATTCACCTCATTGCTCCGTTCAAATCAAGGTTTTCATGGTGCATCAAAACAGTGACGAGGTTGTGGCCATCATCCTCACGGGCTTCTTCGACATTGTAAGAGCATATGTCCTATTCAAAAATGAGAGTCTTGTCAGGATTGCGTTTAGCATCCATGACTATGTCGGCCTTTTTTGGGTCGTATCAAATCCTTCAGATGGTTTCAGTGACCTCATTCCGGAATCACTAGAGATTAATTCTGGTGGCCACGCATATATCTTGCATCACTATCCACGATGCAAGCGGAAAAAACATAGTTCCAAGACGAAATTGAATTTGAACCTGTAAAAAATAGAGACGGCTGGATAATGTAAAATGGAGAAACATGCGAACAAACGAGTCTGAAGTGCGTCGGGTATTAATCAACACACATTGATGTTAGTCAAGTCTTCCAAGTTCCTGAATATGGACAACTAACGTTGACGTACTTGAACGGTACCTTGTGCAAGGTTGAATAGCATACAAATTATGATAAATCGCGTAGAATATATTTGGATTGTAACGAGCTGAGCGTTTCAAAACCAAAGCGAGAATATTGTTCGGCTCAAACAAGTATAGTACGCTGATGTGCAGCAGGAAAGAAAAGGCATTGTGCATCTCAGATCAAAATTTAGAGGTCAGAATGTTTGTCATCATTTGTGTCGAAACATTTTTCTGCAGCTGCGGTTCTTTGTCCTTTACACACGACGCGTATGTACGTATATTCCTACAGCTGAACAAACGTCGGCTGCTGGTCGAACACAAAACCTCTTGTAATACTACGAACAACCAGGCATTCCTGTGATTGGCTTCACTGGGACTGAGGTGCAGCAGTTTACAAAGAGAAACAGGCTTAATATATCATGGTAAGTTTGAGTTCAAACCATATTTATCTTCACCAACGTTAATGGAGTTAGCACCTCTGCTCCAGATATGTCAAGTCAGACATCGGTTAAACGCCACAACTTCAGAATCACGTCACGCACGGATGCATGGGACGTGCCGTTATTCTCGTACGATGCACAGCCTAGCTCTTCAACCACGATGGAAGTTGATGTGCCCCTAATCCCGATTGCTTTCAGCGACCATTTTGGTGATCACAATTTCACTCTCCATACTGACACTTGGCTCCCGATCGTATGACTTCCACCAATTTTCCGCCGCCTTGCTTGGCGACTTACGTCTGAATACTGTACAATCGCACCTCAGATTTGACTCTTGAGAACGGCTCGATATCTATCCGGATCCTGTCTTGATAACCTCTATTCTTGTGTCTATGCCTTAACGGACCTCCCCTGCTAAATTGGTTAGTTGAACCTTGTGTAGCCTTCAACTACTTCGCTTTCAAAGGAAATCTCCTGGAAAATGGGTCTAGACACGTCATTGATACTGAGACGAACACTGAGAAGTCCCGTCCCAGTATCCAATTGCTCTCAGCATGGCCGTGTATAGAAGGAGTCATGGCGTTATTTTATAGATGAGGATTTGACGAAGTCTTGGGATATGTCTCTTCACAGAAGGGTTCTCGCAGTCAGAAGCACCGCTGATGGTCAACCTTTGCTCAGTCCCGTCATGCATGTCCCATCTTGATGTTCTCGTGCGCTAAACCAGCTGGCTCCCTATCAGCGAAGATCTTTCTTATTATTTCCGTGCCTTTCTCGAATAGCGGTTACGAATCTGAGTTTTCCATGCCAGTCTTCCGGTCTTTGACCCTGCTGGAATTCCAAGTGGCAGGTGCATGTACAGACAGAATCTAGAATCTAGCCACAGCATTGGTAAGTGTAATTATATAGTATCTGCTTTGTATTTATATGAGGGTGACAAAGGGATGAAAGGCCAAAGCATAACAGGGGCAAGGGGAGGATACAGTGTCGTGGCCTCGTTGATGGTTTCGCTGGTAGCCTCATATTTACGACTCTCACGCATCTGGCGTCTTCGCTGTCGGTCTGCATTGGATGGCCGGTCTTTCAAAAAACACTTGACGATCCAGGAGGATCTTTCAAACCTCGAACACGACTGCCTTCAATATGTCTTGTAACTCAAAAGTTTTCTAAGGTAACGGAGAACAAGCGGTGTTGTCCCTTTCTAGTACACAATTACCCTATGATACAGAGGAATCATCACCAGAGAACTACACAAGGTTGCTGACGACACCTTATGTCCTCCTAGTAAATAATAATGGCGATATCACCGGACATGGCATTTGAAAACACAACGCGGTGTCAATCGTCAGAGGCTTTGAAAACGGTTAAATAATCTATTTCAGTGTCATCAGAGCGTTAAGTAGGCGCAAACCATTTATATAGCTCGGGCTACACTAGGGTATCGTGAAGAATAACAATAAGTAGGACCCAACAACATATGGCTAAGCCCCAACGAGTAAAAGGCAAGGAAAAAGGTCGTGAAGAGTTGTCGACCAATCGTAAAGTACACGAGTAAAAATACACTGTCAGGTGAGTCGTCTGCAATAATCAGGGTTTCCTTTGGGATTCTATAGAAACGATCAGATCCGTCGACCAAACTGAAGTCTACGAAAGACTCACCAAGGCCCAGGTCGGCATATTAATTACCTTGCCGCTACCACCTCCAACGGCGAAGGTGAACACAAAGACCATGACCTGAGTTCCACCATCAAGGGCAGCAGAAAGAAGGAAGTTATACTTCCTGAACCAGCGTGGGCGACAGCGACGCAGATAATATTGCGAGAAGACTGCCAGACAAAACGTCGTGAACACGGAGCTATTGATACCAACGCTCAGGTAACCGAGTGTCCCTAGAAGGAGAAATTGAGCATAAAGGAAAGAAGTGATTGACGCGAATACGAACAGCAGAGCACGGGAGTGACGACCTTATTGGCTCCAAGTTTCGGGAAGAACCGATGAAGCAGCCAGAATGGTATCGGGACAGCGAGGCCAATGAGAATGGAAAACGGCACGATCTGTTAGCATATCTATGTGGCAGGAATGGCTGACAGGAACACTATATCAACGTACCGCATAGCGGCCACCTGGTGCGTAAAGAACATTGCCAAGGGCGCCCCAAGATATGGCGTCGCTATTGAAAGACTAAATGGAACTAGGGTCAGCACCGTGATCGGAATCGCACTCAGGCTAGCATATTCCATACCTGCACTTGCTGACCAGACCACTACAGAAACAAACTTTCTTAACGTCATACAACAGAAACACAAAGCTCACGTACCACGTTACTTCCTTGCACATCCAGGAGGATCTCGCGATGGGTGTTGATGATGACCTTCATGATAACGTAGTTCAAAAGTCCGCCCTTTTTAAGAGATAAGAGTGAAAATTATTCGACATTAGAATGCGACATACAACAACAGCTCCCAAAGCCTGAACGGTGAAGGTGACGCGGGGAGGCAACTTGGTATATTGTCCCTTGTTATCCACAAATAAGTAACAAGGAAAAGGCTAAGCTGGCAAAGACTAACCATTTTCAGATCGCGAATCAGTCCACGAGCTTGCTCGAGAGTATTATACCCATAGAGTGTGAAGTACATGTTTGCTTGTGGGTTCCCAGGGATCATTGCAGCGCCGAGCATCTACGGACGTGTGGGAAAACAGTACTCATATAACAAATCTCTTCTTACCTGAACCAAACCCTGGACGTTAGGTGAGAAACCTGAGCCATAGTCAGTTGGCTAACTATTCAAGGAATTCAATCGAGGCACTCGTACCGGTGATGGCGTACACAGTAACGACGAAGGGCAGGAAAATAGTTGCAATAATGAGGCCAACAATCAGCCCCCACCTTATACGCGAATGGGGTTAGAAAAGACAGGCAAGGTCGATGCACTTGGTATTCACCATGGTAGACCAGAATGACCAGTATACAGAGTGGCCATAGCCATGGCGAAGCTTCCGAGGAAAGTGATGCCGTACCACCACATCGGGACCTCCGAATACACCTGCAAGATCTTGGTGAGAACTATTGTCATGAAAATAGAGAGATGAAACGAACCTTCATTTTAGCAAGATGAGGGTCGTAAGTGTCACCAGCCTATGATTCGGTGTGAGCCAGTAAAACGACTATTGAAACAGACTGGGCATACACGGTATTTCTGGATAACATCAACGATTTCTTTACCGTACCAGACAGCGACATGCGTAATTGTGGCGCCGATAGCAAGGTTCGAGCCGATCCGAGTTAGGACTTGAGAGCTGGCAAACCAAGGAAGACCCTTGCAAAGGAGAATCAGTTGAATGCACTTATGATAGCAACTGGAAATATGCTTACCACTTCAGCGAGCTTTACAGGATCAAGCCTGAATTTATCGTCGAGGATAGCAAGTTGGTTGTAGAGAGTACCGTTCTCGTTGAACAGTGCTTGAGACAGGAAGGGAAAGTTCTGTCCGTTCCATGTGTTCCGAGCGTAGCACGCACAGAAGGCAACGCTGAAGACGAGAAGTTACTTTAAAAAACTTATTGACCCACACTCAAAAAGAGCTTACATGCAGATGGCTGTACCAGAGTACAGGGAAAGTTGAGTAGACAAAGGCGTGAAGAGCGCTCCGAGGGAACCACCACCAGACCCGACATAATTCCAGTCGAAGCATATTGAAAAGACGCCAAGACCTTCATTTCCCGCGGCTCCGCCTATAAAGAAGCATGAGACGTCGTTCAAAACCGGAAAAGGAAAGCTCTGCCTACCGAAGATGCGAGTGAACCAAGGACTGTCCTGATTAGCAAGACAAAAGATGCTAATACCAGTAAGCGTACTAAGTAACGACAGATGAGCCGACTGTGGACATAAACACGAGTTTTGATTGATGAACTTACGGAGCGAGGTACTCGGGGAACCATTCCCAAACGAAGATACCAATAAAGACAAACCAAAAGAATTTGACACGCTTCTTCTGGAGCATGATCTTCTTTCCTCGGTGCAAGGCATCAAACAATTGAACGGTCGGCAGGAGATTGGGGAACACGATGTATGTCGGGTACACGAGGAACGCACGCATGAGACCCCCAAGGCCATAACCCATTAATTGAGAGCCTGGAAATGGATGAGGTGAAGTGGCGTCATGCTTTGGAACTTGGACGTACCGATGAGGGTGAAAATACCGACACCAACGTTAGGCTTGAAAGGGTGGTGTTCGATCAAGTAATATCAGCATGCCGAATAGCAATTTACTTACGTGGAGATCGTAATATAGGTCATCAGCGGCGAAAATGCTAATCGCAAGAGCCGATTCTGCGGCGGTGGAGGCGAAAATAGTGATAGCAACATGCTCCTTCAAGTCTAAATGCATGTATGGTCAAGCAAGTTAGCAGTGACGAGAGACAGAGACCTACTAAATGGACCAGGATTGAGGAATCGCCAAAACCAGTTGTCCCTTGTCTGCAATGCGGGGAGAACGTTACCAGGACCTGGTATTATTTCTTCCAGGACCTTTCCAAGGATGTAGGCGATGATCTGAATGAATAACTGGCTGACGTATACGGTCTGTGGTCTAAAATACTGATTTTAGTGATGATCAATGGTCAGCATGAGAGAAAGAATATGGAAAGGGATGGACCTACGAATATCTGGCCTAAGACTGAACCGAAGCATGCCAGGCCTAAACCCAGAAACCACATGCGAAAGGTAAACGCAGGAAGAGTAGGTTCATCCTCGAGAGAAATAAGGCGAGTAGCGACGTCGATATCAGTTTCTAGTGTAGTTGTCAGAAGAGTCGCAGAAACAAGTGGAAAACTTACCAATAGGGCGCTCCTTGCCATTTTCATCCATGTCGATAAGTCGTAGGTCGTCATAGACATCTCCCTTGATAGACTGAGCAGTCTCGAGAGACTCACGTTTCTTATCGTGTTTCTCGTCATCGAATGACCTCTTCTCCTCAGCAGAAGGAGGGGGGAGCACCTCAGTTGTCGCCATGAAGGACCGAAAATAACTGGAGAGGCTATCAAGGACTCAACCAGATACTAACTCGCTTTTTATATGTACATACTCAAAATTAAATGATATGAGCACATGGTTTCAATCGCCCACCATGGACCGCTTATCGGCCGCTGCACAAAAAGCATTCGCTACTGTAGGTCCATTTGGTTCCGGTACCTGCATAACGAGATTTCCGAACCCGATGCTTCTGTGTGTCACGGTCAAGACAGATTAGGAGCTGTTCTCGAAGTTGTGCTAGGACCCAGTATATTGGACATAACGCCTAGGACAGTTTTGGTCAGAGAAAATCAGAACCGCAGCCCCAGTGAAGAGCCTGAAGGCCAAAGGTCACACTCAGAGAGTTAAAAGCCTTTTAGCTCTAATGGAAGATCAAGAATATAAACTGGAGCCAAATCAGAACCAAAAAAAGCTCGGCCAGAGGTCGGCATGAGCGGAGCAGACTCCGGCTGCCTTCGGAACAAGCCGCGGCGAGTGCACCAGAGTTTTAGCTCCGCAACCTCTCCGACATCGACCGTTTATCGTCAACATGTGATCTGATCTTTCAAGTCTTTCCATGCGGCTCGAGATAGCTTTTCCTAGGTTGCCGGCTTTGCTTCAAGACGTGTTTGTGTCTTCGTCTATCTTCGCTATTCAGACTGAAACACGACTTGAATATGAGTCCCACGATGAGCAGCTCATTTTTTTCTTCTCGCTGCGCGGGTCGATCGTGGCAATTGTATATGATCTTTTCTATTCAAAACTCAATATTCTCAGCCTTATCAGAAGATAAAGCCACATGTTCCTCTTGGCATTGATGGCTATTGCTATTGTTAACTCTCTTCAAATGACAAGCGCCTCAGTGGATATTACGATGTTCACTGGTTTTCCTCCAATACCATTCCTATGCGATACAAGTATATTGGAGCTTTTCTTTCTGTCAATACGATAGCGGTAACTCCCGCCCCCCGTAAGAGCCTCTCCACCCCCACATTGGATCACCTCTTACCCTGGATCACGCATTATCGTCAACATGCGGGCTCATTGAGGGTGCTTGACGACGGGGCTTGAATGTGATATTATCTTGACGTTCCACACTGTACAAAATTGCGTTTACACTTGGCAGGGCAAGGCTTGTGCACCCAAAGTCGACAACTTTGGCTTTCTTCGCTCCATGCGCTCCATAAGTATGATAAAGGCCATAATGGATTATCTGCTGATGCTGAGATGTGTCCATGCCGCGTTGCTTTTCTGACCATCGTAAATGATGGGTGTTTCCTTCTCCGAGAACTACGGAACACTACATTCCCCCATATGTGGAGAATAAGTAGGCCTGCGCTAAATGGCCGTCCTATACTGCCGGCGTACAAATAGTCTTTGGTGTCTCGGGAACACTGGGCACCTAAACATGAAGATATAAAGATTACTTGTCGACCTTGCGCCTCACACAAAACTTACTACACGTTGGCGTGCCTGGGACACATGGAATCTGGCTCCGCTTCACTACTACCATCGTCTAAATGCATGGGGCAGTGGGAGGAGACATTGCACTGTCTCACAAGGTGTGTTTCGACTTGTTGGGTAGAACGTACAGAAAGCGTTAACGGAGCTACCGAACACCTACTGCAGAATGTCCAGGACACGTCTTGTGTTACTTTTTGGCTCGAACTCCAGACAGAATGTCGGAGCCGCATCATCTCTCCTGACCTTGAAAGTGTGAGCAATGCACTCCTGCCATTCGATGACCTCCCATGATCGTATCCCTAGTGGGCACCTGCATCAAAGGCCAATGGTTGTTAGGCTCCATTCTCCTGGTTTTGATACCACGATGGGTTGAATGACGAATGGGTACAGTTGTGAGTGTGCATGACAGCTTTCTGAAAGCCGCCACGGTATAGATTACTGTGTGTAGGACACATTTGATGGATTTAATCTTAAAGATGGCTCCTCTACCTTGTCAATCGACACATTACGACATGTTCAAAAGCCTTCACGCCATCGTCATATCTAAAGACAATGTCAGAGTTGCTGCGGTGCACCACGTGCTGTACTCACCGTTCTCCACAATTAGGACAGACGAGTATTGTATCGCCGCTTTGACCCGCTTGGTGCCATGATCAAGCTTCGAAAGCCGCGGCGAAGCATTTCTCGACGTGATAATTATGGATTCGACTTCTAAGCGTTTCCTCTTCAGTAAACGCGATTTGTGCTTCTCGGCACTTGTGCCGGCGGCGCAGGATTTTAGTTGTGCGGTAAATGACGGTGTTCGGGCATTCTGTGGGACTTCGGGTCTATTGGGAGTCGTTTTCAAGGGTTTCGACGTGGACGTGGCGCCAGATCCTGACGGTACCACCCTAGTCCTTTCAGGGATCTTCCCCGGCACTCGGAGCAATGGTTCAGGAACTTTGACCTTGGCAAAAGTAGGCTTGTTGGTCTTTGCGTACTTGGACGTGTCTATGTAGCATCTTTTGGCAGCAGCAGATGCAGAGGTGGTCGTTTCCCTTGTGCCAACAAATGTGCTTGCCTGGGGAAGTGCAGCGTTAATACCGACTGTCTGTGATCTCGTAGGTTGATTGAGCATCGTCATTTGGCTCGAAGATGTCATGACTCTAAAAGAGCCGTAGCTCCGAGGATCTGCGTCAAATAGGCGTGCCGAGGACATTCCTTGCGACTGGACAAGACTAGTCTGCCGTTGTGTTGGAGCCGGAAGAGAGATTGCAAACGCTCTGATCGTGACCACATGGTGGACAGCAAAAATGGGCGGGGGGTAGGTGGGGTTTGTTCTCATGCTGGGAGGGTGATTGAAGGTCACTCAACAATGGTATATCTAGGTAAGAAAGTGGAAGCGGCGGGTACTTACAGAAGTCAAGTTTTCAGCAGAGTGGCCTGGTGGCAACCACTTTCGTGTATGACGGACGATGCCTAGACAATCATGACTACATGGCCTGCGAGTTCCAATAGGTGGCCAAAGCCCAATGTTGTTTGCTTTTGCCATTGTCCATGGCCCAGCCAGTATGCTCTAGAGCCATTATTAGATTGGCCACTGGTTCATCGTCAAAGTCTGGATCCGACTCATGATGATAGAGATCTTTTCATCAATGCATTCAGCTGGCTGATACGGAGGCAGTTGCTTCGTAGGCGTAAAAAACCATACTGGACTGATAAATGTCGCTAGGCAGTTCTGGTTCCAAATAAGGTATATCGTAGTTTGTTGATTATGTAGATTAGATCGATTACTTCACTTCACCTGATGCACTACGCGCTCGTTCCGACAACATCTTGAGCCATGTTACGTATACCATGTGAGATACTATCGGCTAATTCTTGCTGTGAGTCGCCTTCATGTGAGCCGACAATCTTGTTGAGATGTAGACAACAGTTGATCTGCTCAGTCTCTAGCAACCAATTTTGATGTGACGGTCTCATAATTGTCAACAAGAGATTGTAGGTGCCTCTTTCATATCATCTCTCTCTCAATTGGCTCAGGTTTGCCAGGCGCAGCTAGCTCTGCATTCCACTCTTTTGCATACCCTTTTGCAGATTAGCTGAGATGTGCTTATGACGTCGACACAATATCACACGTTACCACACATGGATTCCGGCTTTTTATGCTTTTCTACGACTTCGATCCTTCGTTGTGGAAATACGTCCAGTCTCAAGGTCTATCTCCTCATTATACCACCGGCGATCGAAGTTTTGTTCGCCGTCACACTCCTTATTGCAAAATGGGGCAACGGTCGGTCAGTAAGCCACGACTCAAAGTTTCGAGTATGATAATAATGCATTCGGTCCAGTCGGCACCTTTGGATTACGGCAGAAGGATGTATCTATTTTCTGCTGGTGCTGATCGAATTGTTGACCCATATTCTTCCCGCGGTGCGAGACCGCTTAGACGTTTTTAGGGTGGTTGATATCGTCTTAGGTATGTGGCCACAGTGACCAAAGTCTCGTATCTTGCTGATTGATTGAACAGCCGCGGCTTCGTCGGTCCCAATCTTTTGTTATCTCTTTTTCGTGTTTCTCTTCGCGCGAGCGGAGCTCATCGACATCCTCCCTCGTCGATTTCAAATGGTTTCGAAATTTATCCTCCTCATCCTGATACCCGTTATAGTAACGCTTAGTGAGCTTGCTTCATTCATTGGAGTATCGCGTCGTAAGTTTCATCTTTGTTGGCTTGTACTGTCAATCGACTCTGCATATCAGATGAAGACACCAATCGCCCCACTATCGTTTTTCCAAATGTCAGGGACAAGGATATCTGGAGCTTTTTCACCAGTCTGACCCTTGCACTTTTCGCTGCATATCAATTCATCTCTTTTTGTCTCGCTTTCTATCGTCTCATCAGAGCCATCATCACCCAACGCCTCGTTGAAGCTACCGCGAGTGATGAAACGCAACTCCTCCGAGGTACTGCCTGGGTAACCGTCGGGATAAAGCTAGGGGAAATAGAGACGATCATAGGCTTCGCTGAAAACGCTTACTGGAGCGCCATGACAAGGCGGATTGTGCGATTGCTTGCACGCGCGAGTCTTATTATTGGGCTTATCAAAGGGTACGCGATTCCAATTGTATTTCCGTGCGTTGATTAATGTTGAAGTGCAGCTCGGACACGACCCAGGACTTTACTGCTCTTCAAGACGATTCAACTAATGCCACTAGACACAGAAGCTTCCGCCGTTCCCGGCTGCAGAATTCCGTTTCTAACCCAAGATCGAACATGCTGTACCAGCTATCTCTCGGAGCTGCTGCGCTTCATTCCCCGACACGAGCCCCACAAGACCTTGCTTTTTTCCCTACTCTACCAGAAAATGGACCTCTGAATCCGGAGAATTCTACTGAGGTGATAGAGTCATCGAATGTTGGGAGAGTTTTGGCGGATAGGCCTAATGGAGAGCGTGTGACCATCCGTCTTGAAAACGGTACCCCCAAACTGCACGTGCGATTCTCTGCTCTTGAAATTCCCAAGTTCCCCATCCCCACACCTAATAACCTCTCGCATACGGTTACAGAAGTAGCTAAAAAGCCCCGTCCCTCGGCTCTGCGCCAAGTTACTTCTCACGCAGACCCCTCTGATTTTTCGTCCCCGTCAAATGTCCTCCGCCCAGAGCCTATGCCCAAAACATGGCCCGACAGCACGAAGCGGAACCCCTTAGTTTTGCATGATTCCTCGTATTCACCCTATACAAAGGAAATGTCAAGCGAGTCATTGCTTAGTATTCACACGCCGGGAAGCCCAGTGGGCTCATACACGTCCTTGTCCACAGTTCGTGAGTTGGTGTCTCAATTTCCTCCCTTGCCAACCCGGGTCCTTGAGTCTAATGAACAGTTTGCTGCCAACAACGGGAGAGCTATCGACTTTTGGGATGACTCGCCCTCGGTCGTTCCGCGTGCCTCCATGGGGACTACGATTCCATCGCGGGAGTTTGTTGCCCCTCCGTTCACGACAGGTCAAAGATACTCCAAGACTACTACTAATACTGCTACCCGATATCTGGATGTCACTGCCCCAGACAGTATCGCGACGACACCCACAACGACAGTCTCAGGTTACATGGCTACCCCTGCCATGTCCGTATCAACAGCCTTGACCGATGAACCACACGTGGACCCTGCGTCCGCAGCGGGCTCAATGAGATCCAGATCCTTCGGAAGAGACACATCTGGGGTAGTTGCATCGACCCGCGATCCTGTAGATTGGATTGACTTCGATGGCATTCCCGGTTCCACCTTACCTCCAGTCGTTGAAGAGACAGGTGAAGGACTAACGCGTCACTCACAAGGGAGCGGGAGCACAGAGTCGCTGCGCATATCGTGGCTCCGGAATTCAGAGGAACCAGAGCTCGTACAGGCAGTGAGCTTGAAATCCCAGGTGGCGAGGATCAAGAGTATCGGGAGGGCACCGATGCGGGTAACACCCCGCCCCGTCAAGAATGGTTATCTCCGTGACAGTATGCACCTCGAACGGATTCAGATACCTTCTAGCGACGACGCATACAACTTGGAAATCGTGCAGAACAGTCTGAGGTCTTCAGATGACCAAAGTGCTTCGAGAGATTCTGCGATACTGGGTATAAAGGATTCGAAACATTCACACTACCAACATGCGAGCAATCCAGGGTATATTTAATGAGGTTTTTTGTTTTTCCTGTCATTTGCTATATACACACGTGTATCTCTTAGATTGCAATGTATCCAGTGAACTTGTTTGTACTCAGCTGTTCTCATCGATAGTACGTTTGTGTTGGTCTGCAACTACAGCAGAATGTTTCACAACGAGCTTGGAAAGGACAAACATCGTACGGTCATCACTAGACGTACTCGCCTAATTAATGAAGCTCTAGCCAAATTCTACCGGTCTACCATGGTGGATAGGATGCTACGCAGAACCGTTGGTATGTCCGCCGTGTTGCCTACACGGAAACCTCGGCCTGGAAGGTTTTTTGTGATCCTGAAAGACAACCAGGGGCATTAGTGCGACAAAACTCACGATGAGTATGTACATACCAGGCTGCCTCCGCGCTTTCTCCAATACAGATGAGCGATGTGTGAACTTTGGTGTTTCGATTCATGGCGCGGGTCAGGTCATCAGGGGTTATTTGATATCGTTGGAAATTCGCGTCCTAATTGTGATCGTCAGCTGTAACAGCCTTGACATAACTGAGGATATCCCACTGTTATTGCAATGACAAACCAGTCATCTATCAGACGCACTGGTAAGCAATAGAAGAAAACGCGATCAAAACAAGCTTACCTGCATCGTACTGTCCTACTTCAGTGACACCCTTCTCGATAGCCTCAACTATGTATTAAATCAGTCGCTGCCGTGAAGGGCAATCAAAGGGAGTCTACCTGTATAATCTCCGGAGAACGCATACTGGGGAATCATGAACATCTTCTCTACAACCTTGCATCTATCACGAAGCTCGGTAGGAGGTTTATCGAGGACCACCAGAGGGATATCTGGCGCTTCTCCAGACTGCAGTAAAATCAGTTTTACTCCCTACAATTACAAGCAAGGACATACATGTCCATATATCTAAAACACCCGACAAAGATCAGTTATAGAACAGTATGAAAATCAGAATCAGAAGCTTACATCCCACGCGTACTTTTCCTTTTTAGAAAGTCTTTCAAAGGTCTCCATCAACATAACGGCTACACTTGACATGAGCAGATATCAAGTGAAGGAACAAAGATCATACCAGTCTCCATGCTCCTTTGTAGACGGCCATCATATTGAAATCGATACCTAGATGCAATTAAACATTGATGCTCCACAGGAACAAGATCAAGGAGGATTACATGGAACCACTAAGGTCAAAGATGAATCTAATCCTTTTCGGCCTGAAGTATATTCAATTCAACTTAGAAAGTGAAAGGATGATGAAACAGGCATACTTTATCTGAGGTCGACCAAGCTCTGGTTTCTCCATTCCCCGACGCTTGTACACTGTGGCTTCTCCGGTGAGACCTTCGGTCAACCGAGTATCATCAAGTTCCCCGTCTGTCTGTCGTTTCAGCCACACACGCTCCTCCTCTTTGGCTGCAAGATCTATAAAATCAGATTGATATCAGGACCCAAAAACATGGTTTTTCGAACTGCAGAAAACGCACGCTCAAGCAGATTGTAAAGCGATAACATGTGTGCCTGCGTTGCGGTCAGAATACTGCCATACGCCTTGGCCTCCGAAAAAGACATGTCCAGCTCCTCCAGGCGGCGCTTCAACTCATCCCTTGCCATTTCTCTCGCCTTTTCCTTGATATGATCAGGAACGCTGTCCTTCAGCGCTTCTGGCACCTTTGAACCTTGATCAGTGCACGACATCAATTCCGCGGATCAGTTCCTACTTGTTTGATATCTCCTCCCTTCCAGAGGCGCTTATATCCTCCGCGGCCGCCCATCCCAGCAGTATCGCGCCCTCCTGTCTATGATAACAACTTCAGACTACGAGCCTTGAGGTCTTCCAGATAAAACCTCATACCCCTCCTGCGTAGGTGTTCCCACCAGAGTGTTCCTTATCGTCGTGCTTGCCCTCCTTGGGTTCACTGAGATCGGTCTTACTCGGCTCGAACTCAATATCTTTAATCTTCTTCTTTGTGGCCTCACGTGCAGCATCAAGGCCGAGGTGAGGGACCTGCAGACTGACCCAAGGAAAGAGAAAACGTGAGAAGCCTTGTTTGCGGGAGGAACGTATCGGAATAACCTACCCATGGTGTTCGAGAATTTCATCCAGCTTGTCAATAGTTTCTGGTTTATAGACATCGAAATCAAAGATATTGCGAAGGGCATCTCCCAGCGAATCTTGAGGATAAGCCCGCATGTGTCGGATGAGGTTTATCAGCTCTAACATTCTTTCAATATCAGCTTTTGTTTCTTCTGGAAACTGAGTTTGTCTACCTCTCAACGAGTAGGGATAGTTCAGAACACCCGTGTCATAACCGTGGCGTAGATCATGGAATGCCCCAACGAGGCGCAAAATTGTGTCTTTGTCAACCTCGGGGGCCAGCTGCTGCAAAAGCATCCGTTCCGACGCCTGATCGGGGTTATTCACGGAATGTGCGCTAAAGTTTTCCCCCAGAACTTGCAGGAAATGGTTTCCAAGGAAAGCTGTCCGCGTATTAGGAGAGGATAAAGTAAACAACCAGATATATATAATGAGACACTCACGATATCCCGGACGGTTCGCAAGCAAGACGAGACGGAAATTAGGATGAACGACGATATCGCTTTCTCGCTCACGAACTGGTCGTACTCGACGACCGTCTGAAAGCGTCAGCTCGCCCTGCCCCGCTAAGCTGCGGAAGATCGCAACGACATGTTCTGGCGCCTTGTCGGCTTCGTCTATAATGATAACTCGTCCATAGGTGATGGCTCGGAGAAGGGGTGAGTCTGTGTATTGGAGAATCCCTCCCTCCAAAGACGTTGTGAACATCAGCTGGTTGACTGTTGTGTCGCGATGGAGTTGGATGTACTCTCTTGGACGTCTCAACAGCTGGAATCATGTTAATCTCACAAAGCAGTAAAAGAGCATTGACTACAGACCTGGCACAATCTGTAAACGATAGTGAGTTCAGCGAGGGAAAGAAAGGAAAATTGGTCTCACCGGTCAATGATCTTGTTTTTTCCTACACCCTGATCACTAGCATTTCAGACATCATAAGTGTGGACAAAGTATGAACGTACTTGATTTCCCAAGAGCACGACGTGTTCACCAAGGAGCTCCAGATCAATAGCCAGGTCGCGCATCAAACCACTCTGCAAGTTGTTGTCATAGAAGTGATCCATATGAGGCACATGGGACGCCACTCCGTCCACGTCCTGTGAGGGTTTAAACACAGGAATCAACACTTGGAAAGTACTAGTGTCGTCGGCCGAGGACTTGGAAGCAGAAAAGATCAAAGTTTCATCTTTGACGATTGGATTCGCGTTCAACTAGAATGAATAATCTTCGTCAGCGTGATCTTTCATATAACATCCACAGAAGTCTACCAGAGGCGGCTTAGGCTCAATCTTCGCTTCTGCCAGAAGTGCATCGAGATTAATCTTTTCCACCGCCGGCAAAAACTCCGCCAACAACGATCTGCTGATGATAGCATTCAAGTCGTCGTCTTGAGGGAACCGGGCGAGATGCCGAGTAATCCGTACCAGAGATCGTGTACCGAGTTTTCTGTTCTTTAGAACATTATCATCCGACATGCTTTGTCTATACTTCTCAGCAAAAGACAACAAGCTCTCTACGATAGGTTGGGGACAATCTGTGGCTCTGAGGATATCCAATTCCTCTTCGTGACTCATCGGTTGGCTAGGGATGGGGAAGAACATGTTCGCGTGCTCGTCGAGCAACCAGTCTTTGAGTGGCAGAGACTTCGAGGCAGTGCTGATTATTCTGAATGAAGGATGTGCGACAGACAGATCGCCTTTTGCAAGCTAGAATCAAAGAGCAATCATAAGAAAAGGAGGGGAAGTGAAGTTGCAAAGGGCGTGCCTCTTCTGGAGATGCTTCTGATACCATACGTTTGTTCTCCCAAAGCTCGATTTCCCGATCCTGAATCAATCGAGCCACAGAACCAGCTGTGGATCCAATCACGTCAAGACCAGATAGATGGACGAGTTGGCCAGCCCATGCTCCTTCGATCAACGGACTAACGGAGAAGTTCTAATAAAGTTGGTTGTAAGTAAACGTAACTCACCTTGGTTCCCAAGTCGTCGCTCCGCCATCCTGGATCTTCCGCCGCATAACCAACTCTCTACCGCCCAGTTCCTTGTACATATGTATGACTTCCTGTTCATAACCCAACACTTGACCAAAGACCTTCACAAGCGTCGACGTCGACGTCGAAGCTGTAGACGGTATCACAGGAGGAATCAACGAAATGTCCCAGCCCAACGCATGTGCTTGTATGAAGCACGTCAGAAGTCCCAGGAATCTTCTCGTAGGGTGGAACTCCAGATCGCCTGCGAATGGGAAGGGTCTCAGAGTTTTCATGCCAGCTGGCACACTGAGAACGACTGGAGGAGCACCGGAATGAGCAAACGTCACCTCTGCAGACGTCTCATCTAAGCGATTGATAGCGGAAACTCGGTAGCCCATCAATCCGATATCTTCGTCTTGGGACATCGACGGCGTCCCGAGCGCTCCAAGCCCAGCCTCTTCCGTCTGCCGACTGAGCAGAGCCCACGCCTGGAACGACGCGTACACAAGAGAGGGGTGAATTGTCAGGAGTAACCGAGCGAGTTGGCTGGGTGTCAGGCCAGCCGCAGGTGGCGGAAACGCCGCGATCAAACTACTGAGTTTCGCGAGGGCCGTTTGTGGGAATGGGGGCAAGGAAGAACGTGATACAGCCTCGAGGGCATTCCGAGATTCGCTGGCGAGCTGGGTTGAGAGGATGAGGTTGCGAATGTTCGTATAGAGGGAGTTGGGTGGTGTACTTTGAAGCACAGAAACGCGTAGGGCTGTCAAGGAGCCGACAGGATCGACGAAACGCGACTGGAAGCGACTCCGGAACGGGGGGTCCAAGGGATAGCCTGGGTAAGGTGGGACAGGTGCAGCTATGGCAATGACGCGGAAGTTCTTGTGCGCGGGGATGAAATTATGGCCGCCACCAACAGAAATCGTATTTGACGCTTCGAGCTGTGCATATCGTTGTGGGTGAATAATATGTGTTCCATCGTCGAGATTCATTTCTCGATTCTCTAATAAATTATTGAGCACCTAGCACCATGAGCACAGAAGGATATCGCAGGCTGAAAGACAACACACCGGCATTATGCCGCGCTCAGCCTTCTCTATACCCTCCAAAATCAATAGCCTTCCATGTTTTACTGCGCTCACGGCAGGACTATCCACATAAATCAAGTTTCCGCCTTTCCTAATCTCCCTTCCCTTGGACACGATGAATATATGTTTGTTGAAAAATGCATATAAACGCACCTGCTTGAGCTCTGTCTCTCCCACGTCTCGATGTAGCGCGATGTACTCGTATTCCGCATTGATCAAGCTGCACATGTATCAATCGTCACTCCTTATCGACATCCAAGAACCCCCACATACCTAGCAAAAGTCAGCGCAAGGCGCCGTGCATACGGTCCAGGCTGAGAGACCAAAAACACGTCCTGTCCCAAAAGATGTTTCTGCAGCAAGAAATGCAAATTGTCCCTATTGACTGCTTCGCTGACATCAAGCAAATCCTTCGACCGCGGAAGTCTTGACGGTGTCAGCGCCGCTGGGACATCATACGTGATATCTCCTAGCTTGAGGGTCCCCACAGACTTTGGGAGTGGCGTCAGCTCCTGCAAAATATGCTTTAAGCGTCGTTGCGCCATTATGCCGGCAGAAGGACGTATCACAAGAGCCAAAAGGCTCGAACTGATGCGATATGATGAGTTACAGGAGCGGAACAGCGTCCTCAAGGATCTATGACGAATATATGGACGTAAGGTCGGTGATAACATGCATTTTGGCGGAGAGACGGGTAACCGGCCACGTTGAACCCGGTTTTATATTATTGCACCCGCACAATCAATCTTGCGAGTCCTTAGAAATTTCAGAGTATGTAAAATACATTAACGTACATAATGTCATTTGTAACGAATGGAGCAAGCTCAAGTTTACAAGGAAAAAAAAAAAACGAACTAAAGGCGTGAAAAAAAAGTGACGGAACGTAAGTAACATACATACAATCTCCCTCTCCAATCATTTCTAGAAATTTTCTGGAATGACATTGATTCATGAGTGTTTACGAGCAACAATGCACATTGGCTGACCTTTTCCAAAGAAGAAACGAGTGCTTTTGGGCTGCGAGTACTTGTTCGACATTTGGTGCAGAGTCTTGGACAAAGCCGGCGGTCCACAGAAGAACTAAGCAGGATCTTGTAAATGAGAGAGTGGAATAAGAGGATGCCTTGGACTTACCACACCAACGTCAGTCTCAGGATGCTTCTCCGTGATGGAGGTGAAGACGCGGTCCCAATTGGGGCGACCGAAGTGCGTAGGAGCACGAAGCGAAGTGATGGCATCCTTATCAGCACCAACATCCTGGACGAAGATATTGTTCATATCATCCTCCTTGATCTTGGCAGTGAGGTAGATGTTGATCTCAATCCTATTCTGCGCATCCTGCTCCTCAATCGCATGAAGAAGAGAGTGGAACCACTCGGCAGTACCAAAGTCACGGATGACCCATGTGAAGTAAACCTGCAGATACAATGTTGGTGTCAACGAAAAAAGGTGGACGTTATGGAATCAACGTGCCTTGGACAAACGGGTGGGCTTGGAGTTGTTGAACTGGTTCATCCGGTACCAGATCGACTTGAGAATCCTTTAGATCATGATGAGGATGGGTAGTTCGATCAGCAGCATTCCTCAAACAATCGAAGCAAGACTGAACTCACGATGCGAAAGGGGTGACACCAATACCAGCACCGACGAGCAGAACCGTCTCGAATTTGAAGAAGTCCTCGCTGGCGCTTCCGAAGGGACCGTCGATCATAACACGCGGAAGTGTGCGGTTAAGCGGCGGTTTCGCGACAGTGCCTACCACCTTGCTTCCCGCGGCATCTCCTTTTTTGTCCTTGGCCTCGAAGTTACACCCGACAGCCTGAGCGAGGGCCCTGGTGAAGTCTCCAACTACACGAATATGGACAGAAATATAATCTTCCTCTGGTGCACTGAAAACGCATCGGCTGATTTTCAAATTCAGGAAGTCAAGATACCAACCTGGTCAAAGTGAAAGGATGCCATTGGAAGTAAGACACCTCAGGGCAGGAGAGGAAGATGTATTGGCCAGCACGTGTTGTGGTCTTCTCCTTCTTGATCTGAAGCTCCATCACGTTCGAAGGGTGTTGGATGACCTTCGAGATGTACGTTCTGTGACGAGATCGTATCTCGCGAAGGACGCGCTCCGAAACGTAGATGATACCTCCAACCAACCAATAACGCTGGAAACATATCAGCACAACATCAGTACCCAACAACGACCAAACGCACCCAGAAGACACCGATGGTGTTGAACGAGCAGTACGGAGGCCTGTCTGGCTTGATCATGCAGAACATGCCGTGAAGCTGCCAACAAACGAAAAAAGGGATGAACAGGTGATGCGAGTACCAGAAGCGTTCAAAGTGTGCACGCCTCCGCTTCTCCATGGCAAAGAATACCATCGCTGCGAGGCAAGCTGTCATGATCCAACCGGTTGCACCTGGGCCTGTAATAAAATTCGCCGCGAGGAAGGTTAGGAATTTCTCTCCGGCACTTGCTTGAGTGTTGGACAACGCGAGCTTGGTGAAGTTGACCATGTGTGCGATGATGTGCACGACTGTCCAGGCGACGATAGACCATGCTGTCGCTTTGTGGAAGGTGATGTTCTTGTCGAAAGGAATGAAATCGTTGAGCGGGGTACGGCGCAGCAAGGAAACGAAGTTGCGGCAGACAGGAAGGAGAATGAAGATGACATCAACATGGAGGACGAGCGCAGCAGTCCGAGCGATAACTAGTTGGCAGTGTGAACTCGAAGAGAAAGAAAAAATAAGAGGAACGCACCGTAGGTGATGCCAAAAGTGTGACGAGCGTCGTTCATATTGTCTTTCAATTGGTAGTTCAGAAAACCGAAAACCGCGACTATCAAGTGGAGGAAGATCCAGACACCAAAGAAAAGCTGCCTGCCGCCCTCATTTATCATCCACACATCAAACTTTTCGCGGAAAGTTGCTCTCTTCGGCGGGCCTGATCTGGTCGAAATCGCTGTGTTGGACCGTTGCAAGCCTTGAAGTCGTCTCCTCTCTGTCTTGTTACGATGGAGATGGGTGGGGAGTGTGTCGTCAGTATAGTATGTTAGAACTTCAGGATACTGCTCCAGAGCATAACCGCCGTCAGAGAAATCGAGGCTAGATGAACGTTTGAAACCCATCAAGAGCGTCTACTAAACGACCTTGCGCAGCGAGGATGAAGAAAGTGAAAAAGGATACAACGACCGGCCAGCTGGTCTCGGTGTAAGAGAGTACAACGAGAAAGACGATGGAAACAAAAGGAAAACCTTGGTCGCTGTCGAAGAATTTTGATTGTTATGGTGAATCAAATGTCGCGTGTCGAAGATCGGCTATCACCAAGATACAATGATCCATCAATTTTCACAACAGTCCTTACATAAGTAAGTACTAATGGGCTAACAGGCAGTGAAACAATCAGTCATTACTGTTTTCCGCCTAGACTACGATTGCTCAGTGGGATTGCACGGAACTGTCGCGGTCATGCGTCTCCGTCACTAACCTCGATCCAGTCTCTGTCCACGCACCTGTAAGCCCCGACAAATCCTCAACGTTCTGACATGTAAATTCCGGAGACTGGGAGGCTGGGCCTGTAGCACTTGAAATTGCTAATAGCGATGTAATCACAACCCACGATAGGACTACACTCGATGTCCACAACTAAATCAAATGATGTCACGTCAATGCGCAGCAACCGTCGCCACCATCATCGCGACTGACTTGTGTTCGTTGTTGCAGTGTACAAAAGTCAGGTTGCTAAATTTCACTGTAGATGGCATGGCCGCCGCTGCAGACGAGATCAACGAGAAATCAAGCGGTAACAGATGTCGTTCGCCCCGACAACATCTCACCTATGGCCGCTATCAGACCGGTAACCGTTCCTCCATGGACTCCACCCGAGACTTGTATCCGTGGAGGATTGGTCCCCAGTCTAGGCCGCTATTCGTCTGGAAAAGATGTAAGTGACAACCAGCTATCACACCTCATTGGCCATGTTGGGGCAGTCTGGACATCTGGGTCGATGCGAGTGATCTACATGGGCCCGACGTCTATTCAGCATGACGAGAACGGATATATGAGCGGTGGAAACTTACGAAGAGATCTTTGTCAAATTTGAGGGGTCGGGGCATATGGGAGCAATGCGGTGATATAACTATCTCACTATATTGGCAAATAATTCTATTTGTGAACCCCCCAGAAGTTGTGAACCCCACAAGAATCCCATCTTTTCGAAATAAGTATGGATAATTTTATTTGTGAACTCCCTGGAAGTCATCAACCCCATCATTTCCAGATGGAGAAGTACTTAGCAAGTTGTTGGCATAACATAAATTAATTATTCCTCTGTTGGTACACAAATCACCAACACCACCTCATAACCCACTGCAACACCGCCAACTTTGGCACAAGTGCAAGCACTTTCTGTACTTGTGCTCCCAATCTCCTCATACCCCCCATTTGATGTTACTAGCACAGCCTGGTCAGCCATCATGGTGTTTCAGAATTGCATCTGTGCAGTCATGAACATCTGTGTACCTGCTCCACCTGGCTTGTTGAGCATGTGGTAGGGCTGTACACTGTCCAATAAAGTCTCTAGCCAAGAAGCAAGCAAGAGTGACCACTGAAATCCATTTTCTTATGCTGATGAAGAAAAGGCTTCATCTTGCTCATAGATCAATCATATATTGTAATGCAGTAGATGCAGTGAATTAAAAATAACTCTTTCACCTCTGTGCACCATCTGTATGTCCATTCATGGCCATATCTATGACTGTCCCATGCTGTTCAATGAGGACAACCAACCCATCTGTTGGAGATGGATTATGAGGTGCATCATACCACATGCAGCATATCCATGATTCTGTCATGGCCATCTTCACCCACAGTATCTTCATTAACCCTGTTTTGACATATCATTTGCTTAGTTTTGTATATATAAGTCTTACCTGATGTTTTAAACAAGAGAGTTTTTCACAACAGAAGACTTATTCCAGTTCTCACCATGAACTCTTAGTGTGCTGTTATAATGAAATTACCAAGTCTCAAAACCTCAGTTTATGCAATAGAATGCAGACTCAGATTGACACTAGTACAAATAAGCTAAGACAAGACTGATTAAGTAATCAGTAAGCATAGTATTTACGTGTGCTAGCAGCACAACAATCAAGTAATTACTATATGACAATAGAAATATAACAATAAAAGAGATAATAAGAAATGTAAGTTACACCAAGTGTGTGCAGCTCGTTACATGCCCTCCTTTTGGACCAAACTTGGTCTAGAAGAAAAGAGGATGCATGTTCTTGTGGTTGTTTTTTTTTTTCTAAAAAAAAGGAACATGCAGTGAGGTATGGCTGGGGGCACTCTGTGGATTGCTAATTTTTATTGACAATCATTGTTGACTATTGGAGCAGGAGACAGAGAGTTTTGGGACTGTAACAATGAGGTAGGTAGAAACCTCAGTGAATGTAATAACACTATATATTTGATGTAAGTACCTGTAACAATAAGGTAGGTAGAACTATAACATGTCAGTACAAGTCAAATATGAAAGAATGTATAACAACTTACACCTCAGTGAATGTAATAACACTGAAGTGTGACATGTAACAACAGAAAGAAATGTGATGTAACTCCAACAGAACAGAGACTAAATAATACCAAGAAGTTCACAAAATTTTTCAAATTTGATATGAGCAAGACATTTAGTGAATATGTCAGCAATCATGTCAGAAGTGGGAATGTAATGAATTTAGATTTGACCAGAAGAAACAGTTTGGTATACAAAATGGAAATGAACATTGATATGCTTTGTCCATGCATGAAATGTAGCATTTTTCAAAAGTCAGATAGTGCCTTGATTGTCACAGAAAAGATTAGTAGGTAAAGGAAAAGAATGAAAAAATGAAAGATCTGTAAGTAATTTGTGAGTCCAAATAATGTCCTTGGCAGCATGCATCAATGCAACATATTTTGGATTTGGTGCTAGAAAGAGTGATGATGTGCTATTTCTTCAAACTCCAGGAGATAGCTCCAAAACTGACAAAGAATGCAAATCAAGAAATAGAGTGATAATGGAGGTGAGAAGCCTAATCAGCATCAGAGTAACCAGATATTTCAAGGTCTGTTCCACTAAAAACCAATTTCATGTCCAATGTTCTATATAGATATCAAAAAATGTGTGTGACAGCCAACATATGAGTAGTCCTGGGTGCATCAAGGTATTGAGAAGGATAGAGACTGCATATGTGATGTCAGAGCATATCATAATTGCAGCATATATCAGAAATCCAATCATTTCTCAATATTGTATCTTTTCAGTGACAAAAAAAGGGTTAGCAAGATTGATGAGGAGTCAGGCATGAAATTGGCTCTAGGCTCTATGGAGGTATCAACAATCCTAGCATCTTCTAAATCAACACACTTTACAATCTGTTTGATGTAAGCTTGTTGACCAAGCACAATAGTGCAAGTTGTAGAAGAAACTAATACCAAGAAGCCAATTGATAGATCCAAGATTAACAATCTTGAAATATTTACCAAGTTGTTTTTTGATGAGATCAATAAAAAGGTAGGAACTGCATGTAAATGAGTAAAGAGCCATGCCAGCTCTATAGTGTTAAGAGAAAACTTCCAAGATGCATGCTTGCAAACAATCAACTATAGCACTTTTGCTACTATGTCCAAGTCAAATTTAAAGGACAATGTCCTGTTTGCTGCTGCCCCTATAAACATGACATTTGAGTGAGGCAAACAATATATATACTTATTTAATCCCCCCACATAGCAGGAATTGAGCTGCTTGATCATTTTTGGGCCCACTCTGGCTTCTAATATGGCCAGTACACAGCAGCTGATTCCTCTATTAAGCACAATTTCATGTGCATAGTCTGAGTTGGCTTTTGCTGCTGATGAACCCAAAATTTAAACTAAGTGTTATCTGGATAGGCAGCAACTTGATCTATTTTTATTGGATAAGTGTTTTGCAAGAGTTCCAGACAAGTTCTAGTAACTTGCTATGAAATTTGAGGTTTGTTGGATATAAACAAACTCTGAACTATCAGTTGCCAAGAAAAGTTAGCAAGAAGCACCAAGATGAGGCAGCAAGAGAAGAGAGTTGCTTAATTACACAGAGCTACTAGATCCTAGCTGTAAGTGCTAGGCGCAAAGGTACAAAGCCAAGGTGTCAAGGCATTGGCAACATAAGACTAAATATGTTCAAGATAAGGTGCTAAGAAGCAAGCACTAAGAAGTGAAGATGCACTAAGACAACTTAGAGAAGTAAAGTTGCTTAGAGATCTGAACTCTAGTGAGGATCAATGTGAGCAGAACCGTGTATAATTTTTCTGTGTGTGATACTGATAAAAAGTAAAGTATTTATATAAAGTAAAAATGGCAAACTTGATAAAAGTTGCCAAAGATCTAAGCAACACTTAGTAGCAATATATGAGGAAAAGATACAGTGGCTCAAAAAACTGTCCCAATGTTTTATACTTTTTGAAAGATGACATTGGCATGAGAAATTGGAAGTATTTTAAGTTCTGGTTAAATCATGTAAAATACTATGGCATCATAGCTACAAATTTCATTTCAACTTATGTAATTCAAATTAAAACTGATGGAGTAATGGCCATTTTAAAAAATTCACTCATTGGAACAGTTTTTTGAGCATTTTCAACTTTGCAGGT